>CAEFZY010077996.1:0-21949 GCA_903066815.1 Brachyrhaphis roseni
TTTTAACATATTTGTTAAAACTATCACCATGTCATGACAATATAATATTAGATTATTAGATCTAATATTATTAGATCTAATATTATAATATAATATTATTAATATTATAATATTATAATATTAGATCGATGACCTATCATCGATATGAAAATATCAAGCTCTTCCACCTCCTCCCAGTGCTGCTATGGCCGTCTGAAGAAATGCACCATGCCTCGTCAGAAACAACCAATCAGAGCAAAGAGGAGGGCCTTAGTGCTGCCAATCACAGTCCTGGATGCTCTGCTTCATGTGCCAATGATGGAGAAGCAGCTTACCGTTCCAGGGAAACTTTTTATCCACCATCATTGGTGGCCATGCTAACTAGCCTTAGCATTCCTGGCGGGCTCCGCTATGTACCAGCATGATTGAGAGCGCTAAGACCCTCTTCCTGGCTCTGATTGTTTGTTTCTAATTAGCATTGGGAGAAGGCATTCATACCTACTGGTGTTTCAGGGCCATTGTAGATATATACAGAATGGAGGAGTAAATTTCCACAACAAAACATAGACATGTTCAAGTAATTTTTTTTTTCCTATAAAATTTCAGAAACTAAAAGTCTGAAAAGTTTTTCTTGGAGAAGTGCTTCTTCTTCAACCTCGCATAGCCTATATATATAATTTATTAAAAGGTCACGTTTATGGAAAAATCGTTTTTCATGCCGATGACGCCGCTGTCAGCTGCTTCTGGGTCAAAGATGTTCGGCTGAACCGCCGTCCTGCTTGCAGCCATTTCCACGAGTCTGAGGCGCTAATGTAAACACTGAGTTGGGAGGGCGTGGCCAGCAGCAGCTCATTAGCATAATCGTAATCAAAACAGGTGGAACTACTCAAAAAACATATCTATATTTGAGAATGATTTTGTGTAGTAACAGAGGACCTTCAAGTCACGAAACTGGACGGTTTCAGTTTTCCCTGCTCATGCGCGGGACTCAGTGAGTTGCGTTACCTCGTAGCTTTCCTCGTCGCCAGCGACACAGCCCACCGTCTTAATGAAGGGGTGACCCGGGTTGTCCACCCCGGTCTGGATGCACTGGTCAAGGGTCCAGTTGTTGGGAGTCACCTTGTCCCTCAGTTTGGCGTAAACGGCCGGAGTCAGAGCGGTGGCCATGCAGTTGTTGTGTTTCCTCAGGTCAGGGAAGTCTGAGCTGTCAGGAAGGAAGAGGAGGAAGAAATGAACAAGAGAAGAAAAAAAACAGAACGACTGTTTATAAACAAAGAAAGTTTTTTTTTCTATATTTTAAATGTAAAATATTTATATTATTTATGCACCGTTTTGGTTTAATTACTGAGTGTGTTTAGGAGATTGGATGTTTAAGTCTGTGTACTTTAGCTAACAATTACTTGATTACTAAATTAGTCGACAATTATTTTGAATAATCGATTGATCACTATTAATCTAACTGCTTCAGCCACAATGTGATTTGTGGCCAGTCGTTAATTAATCAAACTCTCTTTGACTTCCTTATGTAACGTCAGTGAAGCAATCCAGGAAGAGACCTGAAGGTCAAGATAAACTCTCTAAAACAAACACAGTAAAATAAATCCGTTCATTCTCAGGGTTTACAGGTTGAAGCTTTCCTTGAATTTGCCTCCCACCCACAGGGCGGCTAGGAGAGGCAGACATGAGCGGCATCTGAAACTTTAAGAGAAAGTGAGTCAAAGGTAGCAGAGATGAAACATGAGAGTGTCACTGGTCACGCAGGCATTTGCCGCTGCGTCAGTCACGACCCCCGACCAACGCTCGCCGTCCGCTGGTGCAATCCAGCCCTCTGAGCCTCAAAATGAGGTTATCACACCTGAAATCACGCTTCTAGGAAACGGAAAAGTTTCGGACCTCCATCTTACCTGGGAGGGTAGAGCTTCATCTTGGCCTCGGCGGCCAGGGAGCTGTTCTCGTTCAGCAGGACGCCGGTGGCCATGGTACCCGCGCCCAGGCTGGCCAGCAGCACGGCCGTGCTGCGGCCTGAGATCAGACGCCTGAAGGAGCCCGACATCTTTCCTCCAGAGAAGCACCTCAAGTAGGGATCAGTAGAAGAAGAGCTAGAAACGACAAGAAAGGCAGAAACCGAAGGAGGAAATGGCAAAACGGCACAAAAGCAATCAGTAAGGTCTGGAAATAAATAACTGAATAGTTTTTCCAGCGCATGCAGATCACACTGTGACATTATTTAATATAATAAAGTGGTTAATGAAGTGGTGTCCAAACTTTTTGTCACATGAGCCGAAACCATAGAGATGAAAGTAACTGAGGGCCACAAAACGTAGATATTTTTATCTATTTTAATTAAAAATGCAGTATCTTTATTTATTTTTTTAAATATAAAATGTTTCTCTTTCACCTGGACAACTAGAAACAAAACACAACATTCTAATGAAATAAAAGAAGTCTGTTTGTTTGTAGAAAGGGAGCTGCAAGTGGTTGTACATCTGAAACACAAATCATGAATCATAAATTTGCAAGTTTGCATTTTTTTGTTTTGTGATCAAGGATCTCACAAAGTCACTTCGAGGGCCACAAACGGCCCCCAGACCACATTTTGGACACCCTCGGATTAATGGAAACCTTATAATTGTTGCGTTCGATCATCAGATTCTGTCCTGCCAGATTGTGAATCTTTACAGTCACTTCAGACTCTTGTTTCGTTTTCCAGGTGTTTTTCTTTGGCTTGTTCCTCTAAACTTCATTCCACCCCACCCTTAGTCTTGGCTGCTGCTGTCTGATTGCTCCACACCCACTTGGGTGGAGCAATCACCCAAGTGGGTTGGTGGAGGTTAGGGTTAGGCTCCACACCCTCTCCAGTAGGTGTGGAGCCTAGGGTTAGGGTTAGGGGAGGGTTGCAGAGGGGGTGCAAACCTGCTAACCACATTTGTTTAACTTTCCACTTGAAAACTGTATTAATGGAAAACTTTTCTGAGTTTATTAGAACAACAGAATTTGTATATTGTCAGCTTCATAACATGATGACCTAAGTCATTTATTGCCAATTGTTTTCTCTCTTGTTTTTTTTATGTAATTCAACAAAGTCATTGACAAAAAAACAAAAACAAAACAGACATGACTTATTCTTTGTGCATGCATAAGTTTTCTCTCTCAGTTCAAAAACTGATGTTTTTCTCGGCTAAATGGTGAAAATGACATTTTGATAATTTTTTTGCACATCGACCTGTGGATGTTTGCGTCACGTCACGTCTGCTCACGTTGGCCCTGTAAGCTGAAGATTTCTCACATTTCTGGTAATTAGACCACTAAGAATCAGTCGCTGTGGTTCAAACCACATTGATCTCCACAAAGCATTCGCCCTGATCCTGTTCTGCAGCCCTAATCCCAAACTCAGACCAAATGATCACCACTATGAACTTGTAATAAAAGGTTCACATTGCACTGATGTTTTTTTTGTTGTTGTTGGTTTTATTGTAATGAACACGACACAGGAAACCAGATAAATTCTGATAAATTCCCAGATTTACATTTATATCCAATCAGATTCAGTATATGGAAGGTCACAGCGCAGCTTGACTTTGACTCGGTGTCTAGGAGACAGTTTCTAAAAATAGAGGAGCGGCGTGAGGACCGGACTGCTTCTGTTAATTCAGGTCAGAGGGGGAGAAAAGAAAAAAGTCTCTAATCGATCCAATATTTTCAAAATGAGCCGATCATGTCAGACCCAACTTTCACCCACTGTGTTTATTTTATCTTAATGTTTGGAGTGCAGACTGGAGGACACATACTGTTTGGGTCAGTGGAGATATTATTATTATTAATAGATCAGTGGAGGGACGTTTGGTGCCAAGACCAAAGCCCCTCCTGGCTGATGGATACATAATCATTCTGGACAGAAGTTCATAAGGTCAACACAATGTTAAAGAGAGATGGAAAATGGATACGGGGAGAATCATGTGACCCGAGAACTTGGCAGGACATCAAAAGTTTAAGACTCAACTATTCAGAGTGGTTTGTAAAAGTGCAAAGTTTTCTTTTTTTTTTTTTAACTATCTAAGCATTCTCTTGTTCGATAAGAAAAGCGTGTTGTGATCACAACCAGCTTCTAATAGAGTCTCTGAATTTAAACACAAATATGACACATGCACTCACTTAAGAAACTCTGGATTTAAAATGTTCTTAAATGTATCAGCTAATGGAGGCTCTCTGCCAGAGAAACAAAAGAAGGAGGTTTACGGTACCTGGATGAAAGCTGCTGCCTTCTGACTGAAGGTGGCTGGAAACCAGCTTTTGAGTCTCCTCCGTCGTTGGCTCCGCCCCCCCACTCCCTCCAAACTCTACTCCACTTGTAGGAATACAAATTGAGGGCCAATCATAAGTTAAGGCACAGTTATAAGCCAATGAAGGCAGAGATCACTTGTAAACAGAGCCATGATTAACTTTGACGTCTCTAATGTCACAGTCTGGCTTGACCTTCACATTTACACATGATCTCTTCCTCTCTCCTTCAGTTATCTCAGACTCTGCTGCAGCTTCGGAAATAAAACACGACTTTCACACGACCGGAACCCTGGGACTGAAGGAGATTTGGTGCGTTTTTCTAACAACTCAAAACACTTTAATTACATGATTTAAAAATGATATGCTGTATGGAATTATTGAAGTAGCTTCCATGTTTGTTTTTTTACCTCAAGATGACGTTTGCTGAGCTTCTGTGTACGGAAAGCCAACAGTGCAAATACTAAGTATTGCCCTTTGATCTTGTTTTTTCTAATTTTGTCATATTGCAACATCAACTTGTATTTAATGAAACTTTATGGTTAAGAAGCAGAAAATAAATGACGGATGCGTTATTTTCTTTAATTATTCTTTAGACAGAGCTTACAGAGGCCTTCGCCCAGGGCAACAGGTTTTGGGAGGCCCCCCAAAGATATTTGGATTTATTTTTTTAAGGAATGCATGTTTTGCTTTTTGCTTTATATAAAACTCAAAGGCCCAATTTTCATTTTTAGAGACCGTGGCCGTCTTTAGGTTTTCACAGAATGTGACGCTTTTCTTTTTCCTTTTCTTCTTCATCAATGATCTGCAACAACATTCTTTTCCCTGAAAGTTTTATTTTCAAGCCTTTAGAGTGTAAATGTCTGTACAATACACAAATAAATAACAATAAAAAACAATACAAGTTGAATAAAAGTATGCAACAGTGAATGAAAACAAGCTGACTCTATTGCAAACAAGTTACAGAAGATTTCAAAAAGGAAAGAGGCAAAAATGAATCTAAAAAAACAAATCAGTTGCATCTACAAAAATAAACTGATGGTAATATATGCTATATTTATGCTACTAATAACGCTAGAACCTTGCAACATACTTCTTAAAATTAATGGTGCAAACATGTCACTACAGAGGTACTCTTACAAGTTAAAGGTTTTAAAGATACGATAACATTGACAGGAATTATTATTTACAGTGATGATGTCAGAGAAATATGTTAACAGTGATGTTTTTCTTTAGGTGGTTGTCAGGAGATGATTCTTAAAAAAACATTGACCGGAAAAAAGGTGTACAAAATTCATAGCAATTATAAACTAAAAGGAGACGTGCTGTTTGTCAAGTTGGATAAAAGAGCTAAATTTGCTAAAAGTCGCTTCAAAAAAAGAGAAACATGCAAAAAAACAAAACAAAAAAAAACAGAAGCTCATAACCGTTCAGTTTGATCAGATAGAGTAAATTTACAAGATTAAAATGAAATTAAAGCTGATGTTTCATGTGACCATGAACTCAACGCCAGGAGTCGGAGATCACAAGGTTCACTATGTGACAAACTGTCATATTTAAAGTCCTAGACAGGATCAAGCTCATTCCAGCTCACATTATTATAAGATTATTGAAACATTCATTAAGGAAATGCATTACTTTTGGGTGAGACCATCAGAATGCTCTCCTAAAAAATATCTAATCTTTCCATCATGTTATAATCTTATTTCGTCATGAAAAACATACCTGGAGCGTTGCTTTGATTCTCTGATGCATATTTGAGAAATCCTTTAATCTCCATGGCAACCATTCAGCTGTGAAAAACGCCTGGATGGACCTAGCCCCGCCTTCAAAGATGAAGCTCCTCCTCTGAGCTGCGGTTTTCAAGCTTCTAAGCTTCCCCCTCACAGAGCACCCTCCTCACCCCACTCAGCTCCTTCAGACTAGCCAGCAGCAATTAGCAAACAGCTGGTGGATCTGCTAATCAGCTGAGTTCATTGTAGGAGCTACTTCTCAGTCCGAAGTTGGTAAAAACATTGCTAAAGGGTTACTAGAGGAGCCATGTCGTGATGACTTCCTGAAGGCGGAGTTTCAGAAAGAGCAGGAGTTTTTAAAGAGACAGAGGTCCAATTTCAAGCCTTTATATATCGAATTAAACATTTTTAAAAGTCATATATGTCATATACAGCATTTTTATATGAACTGAAGGTAACGTAGTTACTTGATTGTGCTATAAAATGATTTGTGGTTAAAAAATACATAATACTGCCCCTTTAATTTCCTGAATATTCGAATCACACAGAGAAAAAACATTAAAATGTGCTTAATTAATGCAAAAATGGTTGTTTGATACAATATAAACAAATAGCTGAACTTTGTGTTAAAGACAACAAAGCCAAATCACAGAGTGACAGCAGCAACATTCTGCTGATGGTGTTTCTACACTCATAAAGGTTTGAGAATATGGCAAGGAGTTGTTTCTTGCAAATACCTCAGATCTCCATAAAACAAGGCACATTTTCTCCTGAGTTTCCCCTGCTACACCTGCTGACCACCTGTGTGTGATATAAAACCACTGGCTTTATTTCAAAGGTGGTGCTGTGAGATGTGAATCTGTGCAGGTTTCTGGTGTAAAATTAACCTGGAGGGACTCGAGGTTCGATCTTCAGTGAGAGCTCATACAGAGTATCTTCATCCATTACTACGGTCTTATCCAGCAGGAACTGAGTTACCTGGATACAAAGTAAAAAAATTAAAAAAATGCTGGAGGAAACAATTTTTTTTCTCCTATTTTTTAAATAAATAAATGATAATTAAAAAAGGGAAACCTTGGATTGGTGCTCTATTCTGTAAGGAGCCTGCTGGAACTGACGAATTTCCCGGATGATATGAGAGATCTGCAGAGAGAGCAACGTAAAGATAAAAAATGAGAAAAAAATGCACACAAAATAACATTTTCTTAAACAAAAAAATGTTAGGTGTTTAGGATAGATGCTTATTTATTAACTAGGTTTTTGCATTCATCTTAATTTTGCTGTAACTAGAACCTCCAGAGCAAATCTTGCAGCCCAAAATGCAAGATTTGCATTTTTTTTATGTTTTGTATCCACAATCATTTACTGATCCATTTCATTTTTAGCTCATTAGTTTTTTGTTTATTAGTGAGCAGATAAAATAAAAAAAGGCATAAAAAGTTTGTTTTAAAAAAGTGTTACAATAAGAATATAATGTTTTTGTTGCCCCTCGCCAAGTGTTTTCAACTTCATGATTTTGGCCCGCATGGCAAAAACGTTCCAAGTAAATCTATGACATCATTTGTGTTGATTCAGCAATTTTCATTGTTCTACCATTTCCAGCCACTAGATGTCTCTATTGTCCTGAACACCTGCAGTGATTTCAGTGTAATGTAATCTTTGGACGCTGCCTCAGTTGTTAAGTTCAGATCAGATTGCTGTGTTTTAAACTTTTTGAAGCAAAAATATCCCCCAAAAAACATTCATAGACATCCTACTTTTAACTTTAGAGAATATAAACCTCAGTGATGGTTAATAATATTTTTTTATCGTCAGAAAATAAGCTGATCCAGATTAAAATGTATTGATAATAACAGCCAAACTCCATTTTGGGCTCACCATTCTCATCTTGGAGAAGTTGACCAGCCCCTCCTCAGTGAAGTTGGGCGTACCCTCCTCAATGAAGGCCAGGTCAGTCAGGTACATGCCCAGGTACGGCACACACGGAGGGTTGCAGCTGCACACAAGGAGGTAAAAATGATCTCATAGTGGTGTCAGCATCATGCTGTAGGGCAGAGCGTGATTGTCTGTGACTGTAGCTACTTTTTCAGCGTCTCTCTGAGATTTTTGAACCTTCCCTCTGATGACACAATCTTCTGAAGCCGGTCCATCAGCGCCTTGGTCTGGAAAAAAAACCCCCAACAAAACAAAAGATAAATCGTAACGTTGGGGGTTTTCTGTGTATGTAAGGTAATGTTAATACTGTGAACTGATTCAGCTAAACCTGTTTGCAAACTTTAGCCCAGGTTTTCTTCAGCCTGTAGATGGCGCTGCGGTTGAGAGCAGAGGTGATCTCCAGCACGCCGTTGTAGTTGTTGAGGCAGCGGCAGATGTCGGCCACGGCCAGCCACTTCTCTATGGAGCTGGCCCGAGCGCCCACGTCGCTGTGGGCCATTATCTGAGACGCCACCAGGTTGCTCATCTGAAGAGATTCCACGAGGATCACAGACAGAACAATATTGGCTAAAGATAGTTTAGCCAATAGGTAAGGCTCTGATCTGCTAAAACTGTTATCCACTAACATTTTGATCCATTTTTACCATCATGTTGGTCTGATTCTCAAAGCAAGAAGCAGTGATGTTGTGAACTGATTGTATCATATAAATACCCCCAAAGTTTTTTATTAAAAATTAAATCAAAGCTACATGTGTCAAACTCAAGGTCCGCGGGCCAAATTCTGAACGCTGCAGGTATTTCTTTGGTCCTCTAGACGACATGGAAAAGTTTTGGAACATGTCATGGTTCCCCCAAACAGCATTAACCTTTGACCTGGAAACCCTTTTCAAATCTGTAGACAATGTGGTAAAATATATAAAACTCCAACTTGAAGAATGTTTTTTCCCACTTTTATTCACAATTCTATGTCGCAAAAAGAAATAAAAACTTTTTTTAAAAATTGCGTGATAAATTAAAACAAGCTCAATAACCATTTGCATGATTTGTCGTTTTGTGTCTTTTCTCTTTCTACCAAAACTGGATGACAAAAGTCTTCAGTTTGGTGTTTTGGTCTTAACCAGAACTTTTTCTGAAGGACAGTTTTGTTTGCAGAGACTATATAATTCATTTTATTTGTTATTTCTGGTGTTTTATTTATTTGTTTTGGATATTTCAAATGTCTTCCAGTTGCAGTGTTAAATGTTCATTATAGTTTAAAGTTTGACATGGTAGCTTATGGTGAGTTTTCTACCAGCGTTTCTTACATCATTAAAGTGCTGACTGGTCTTCATGATGTATGGCGTTCTTTCAGTCTTGTCCACCTTCATCCAGCCCTGACCCAAAAACTCCCTGAGTGGACACACAAAGTAAGATGGTCAGTCAATCTGAAAGGTGATCCCTTAATGTTTACACATGGTAGAAAACTATGTATAAATGTAACACTGAATGAAAGGTATAATCACAGCTGCACATCTCACATGATTTGTCTCTAGCAGCTTTGAACGTCAACAGATTGAAATGTTTGCATATTTTTCTTCAAAAAATAGCTTCAACTTAGTCAGATTTTAAGGAGAACATCTCTGAATATTTTTTTGCTACAAAATATGTAAAGAAACAACAACTTTTATTCACTATTTGATAATTGTTGCGTTCGGTTAGCGTTTAACGCTGCCTGGTATCTTCTGAATTTAGTTGGCCGTGAGTTCTGTCCTGGAAGATTTTTTATCAGGTAATATTTCATGACTTTATTAATTTGATGTTTATGTCATAATATTACGTCAACCTATTTATGTTGCGTGATAAAAAATGTTCCACCACAATCCCATATTTCGATTATTATAAAAATATGTAATAATTATATGTATCACACATCAAATTTTATTTCATCTCCACAGTTCCTTCAGTCTTTTCTTGACAGAAACTTCCCCTCTTCACGCTTCCCAGTGATGCCAGCTTGCGTAGCAAACATTGACAAATTTGACCAGCAGCCAATCAGAAAGATGAGCCTGGCAAATGGCATTTCAAAAAAATTATTTTAACTTATGTTTCATAATAATGATTTGAAAACAGATAACATTTTATTTTAAAAACATTTAATAAAAAAATGTATAACTTAATTTTTTTATTTTTGCATTTTTCCCCCTCATCTTCCCTCTAACTGTCTGAGGCCTCTCTAGCTCCCTCTGCTGGCCTCTACAACGCATTACTCTTAAAAAACCGCCTCACAGCAGAATGATATAAACTAAAAATAAAAGACAGGGAAACTAAACTAGTTGCTTATTATAAAAGAAAATATTTTAATTATCACAATTATGATCTGTATTGTAGTGATCTGCCATGTAAAACCTCAATAAAATGCATTGAAGTCTGCTTTTGTAATGCAACAAAATGTAAATAAAGGTGGTCTGCTGCTATTTTTAGGCAATCTCCTAAGATTATCATTGCTTACTGTTTTATATGAGTTATTTTACCCATTCCAGCAGCTGTTATTTCTGTAAGGTTTTCCAACATGATGCTTGGATGGAGTTAGACAGATTTTGTCCAAACAAAAACCTGCTGGGGCCGATTGACGGTACAGTAGGGGCCAGCTGTGAACTCACTCATAGGGAATGCTCCTGAAAACGATGTGATCCAGCAGCGTGATCTGCTCCGCCATCTCCATGGCTGAGAGGGACTCGAAACCCTCGGCTTTAGGACTCTCCGCCTTGTTCACACACAGACACACATCAGCTTAATGTGTGGGAAGCGTAGCATAAAGATCGCTAGCAACTTTAAATCTACAGGAAGGATCACTTCCTGGTGGACGTTTAACAGGGAAAGAGAGAGAATTATCCTTACCGCAATGAAATGCAGAAGAGGGCAGCTTTTCTGTTTCATTATAAGAAGAGAAGTGATTTCAAACTATTTTTTGTTTCGTTGAACTCATTCAGTGAAGTGTTTCATTTGAACTCACACTGACCATCTGTAGTATGTCTTCTATCCTCAGCTGAGTGTCGTCTGGCTCATCCTGAGAAATGGCACTGCGAAGCAAACTGCAGCGTCATTTTGAAGATACATCAAGGAAAATTATAAACATCTAACATTTGACCACAAAAGAATTAAAACAAAAGTGTAAAAGAAACCTCTGACATTATGAAGAGGAGGTTTGACAGTAAATAGTCTGCACCTTAAAATGTTAGTTGCTGCTTTTCTCTCTTGGGGCAGAAGATCTGGGTCTCGCAGCACCTCCTCCAGCAGACTGATCACTCCTGTCTTCAACTCACCGTTCAGGTCAAAGTCCTGACAGAGACACAGAGACACGACATGCTGCATCGGAAAGCTTCAGCTAAGATGATGTGAAGCACACAGCAGAACAGCATCAGAGCAGGCGGTGACATAATGACAGCCAGTGTAAGATCCATCAAGAAAAAAGGCACATGGTGAGTAAATCTGGTAGAGAAACTAATGAAAAAGTAGGAAAAAAATCAACTCTGATATGTGAGTTGCAGCAGAGGCATTTATAACTCACATACAAACCACTTATTGGAATTACACAAAGTCTTACTTTAATCTTGTTGCAATGACTTGATACTAATGGCACTCAGACTCATGCTGTGCTATGCAGACGCTCTGTCTGTTCTCATGAAGGTTGACTCTCCCCAGAAAAGAAATTTTTTGATAAGTTCAGATAATAATTTTACCATTTGGGGTCACTCAGGGATGGTTCATAGAGCATCAAACATTTAGTCAAGGACAGCAATGATAAATTTACGTAGCTAGATCATAGACAAACTTCCAGAAAATTGCAAAACAGCTGAAACATGAGTTCCTTTAAAAAGCCACCTGTTTAGGATTGCTTTTGAATCACAATAAATGGAGAATTGACCAATATGTTTGATGAGTATTGATGATTTTAACAATCAAAATGACATTACATTTCACAAAATGTAATGTCATTTCATAACAAGACTTGATGTTAGTACAACTTTGTTAGTTGCAATTAACCAATTTGGTCACCTCAACACTAGAAGAACTTCACATTTAACTTATCAATATAGTGTTAGAAACCAAACCGAATTCATATATTTTTCCATTCACTTTAATAATCCGTGAATGTGGAAGGTCAAAAACACCTAAACCAAGAGCTGTTTTTCTCAGCCGACCCAAACAAGTTTACTTTTCCAGGCAACATTCAGCTACAAAAATAGCTCCTTATATAATCTTAGACAAAAATGATAGTTCTCTGAAGCTCCCTGGGGATGAGGCTGACCTTTCTACGTGCGTTCATGGTGGGAAGGACACGCAGTGCAAAGAGCACCTCTGTCACGGAGAGCAATGACGGAAGAAGAGTCGCAGCAAGAGCGAAAACAACCAGCAGCTTTTTTAGGCGTGCTCCTCAAAGGGAGGCTGTGTGTGAAAAGCACTGAGGGACGTGAGGAATAATTGCAGCCATGGTAACCTTACAGGCCCCAACTTTGTTTTGCTACATTAGCAAACAAAGTGGAATTAAGATGTTTGCAGTTTAATCAAAAGTTTTATTTAAAATTTTGAATTCAGTCCATTTTACTTTTTAAAACTTTCCACAACATAGTTTGATGTTTGAAAATGTGAATGAGATGGAAGTGCATTATGGATGTGCCGGCTTTTCTTTAGCCGCTAACAGAGTAGCTAACAGCCTTTTCCCCACAAACACTGCAAAAATACTCCCTTATACTCAGCCATTGGTTTTCTTACTGAGGTCACACCTAGTCTCCTAGTGCTAACTCAGACAAGTGCAGGTTGAACTAACTCTAATACAAGGAAAATCCCCCAAAACAAACCAGAGGTTACCTTGTTAAGTGTTTTTGCTAGGATGCATACATTACTAAAGTCTGACTGATTGAAAACAGACTGTGGATATGGACAGCGTTTTCTCTTTGACTCACCTGGGAGTGTTTCGAGACCCAGTGCCGCAGCACATTGAGGACTCTGTTGGTAGCAGCTCTGCGGATGATGAATTCCTTATCACATGTTTTCTCAGAGTTACTAAAACCTAGAAGAGCAATAAGTAAAAATAAATAAATAAATCCAGATTTGGTTAGCAAACACCTTCTTTGTGAATATTGTTCTTTGGTTCTGTGAAAATGACTTTAATCCAGACACACATTGAAGAAAACCCTAAAAACGTATTACATTTTTCTAAATGTGAGATTTTTGAAGTAATTACTATAATAAGTAAATTATGTTCTGTTTGTATTCATTTTCCCATTGTAGCTTGGTCCAGGCTTTTAAGCCTTCGATTTTAAGAGCAAATGTGCTTTTAAAGCAATAAAAGCTCATTAGCTCATTAGAAATCTCCTACACAGACGGCCATTTCCTTCCTGTTATCTTTAAATTACGTTCTGTTGTCCTTTTAGTTGCTCCCCTACACATAATCTAATAGACACCACAAGTGGAGCTCCCTCCCTCCTCTACATCCGTTGTGACCTTCATGACTGGACGTGCTCACCCTGCGAGCTGCTGTGCCCTGCGGCCGCCGTGGCGATGGCGAACGCCGACGCTGGCGACATGGTGCAGCGAGAGTTCTCCCCGGCTGCCACTACAAGCAACCAGAAACAGTAAAACCTCAATGTTAGATCTGCTCCAACGCTCTTTAAAGCACAAACACCACTGTTCAGAAGGACAACAGATCTCACTGTATTAAGCCGTACAAAACTCAATCAACATTATATGTTGTTCTAAACTGCAATGGAAGCACTTTTCTTCCACCACACTAATCACGAGATCAACAGGCGGATGTTACTACTGGCGGAAATGACGAAGAACATGACAGGAAGTGGTAGGAGGATAGACTTATTGTGTGAACAAACTTATGCACATGTGATTTTAGTTTTGTTTCCTATTTAATGGAAACACCACAATTGTGAAATTGTGCTTTTTCGACATTAGTGGATTATCAATAAAGTTTTGCGCACATAGCTATAGAATCAAAGCAAATGTCCAAATAAAAAACGGAGCTTTTGCAAAGTAGAGATGGCAAAAATTACCATCCCCATTTATGATACTGTTAGCATCCAGCTAAACAAGATAGACAGACATAAAATGGTTCTTATACAAATTGTAAGCAACAAGTTTTTGTTTCCTTTTTGCAAATGTTGTTGTTTTTCACTCAACTTGTGCAGGACAAATGTAACATGAGAAAATGGTTTTACAGTTCTTTATCACAGTCAAACTTCTAGATCTTTGTTAACCACTGTAAATGTAATTCAGCAGTGCGGTGTGGTGCGATGTGCTCGTGTAGTTTTACTACCTCCAGACTGTCTGTAGCGGAGATGTCTCGGTGTGGACGGGGAGCGGCAGGGGGACAGGTCCACCCGCTCGCTGCTGGACGGAGACTCAGGGATGAACTTGTCCAGGGATACTGACTCCAGAACAGCTGTGAGGGAGAAAAGGTCAAACATCCAACATGAGTCCAGGTGACTTCTGACTGATATATGAGTTTACAAGGATGATTATTTTAACAATGATCTAAAAATGTTTTTGTGAACTTTCAGGTAATAAGCTGCTATTTGAGATGTCAGCCGTTACATGTCATCCTTCTCTTCTCTTTCTCTACCAGGTTCCTGTCTTTTCATGTTCTCTCTCTCCTCTCTTTTATTGGTCTGGTGCTCTGCTCCTGTTTTATTAGTGATCATCCTTCGTAGTGCAGACACATGTTCATCTACAGGCCCGATTATTCCTCTGAAAGAGGAATGCTGACCCATTCATGTCTTTGCTAAAAGACAACGTGGAAGGAGAAAACTCTCGACTTCTAGAAGATCGGAAGTCTGGACATAAAAATCTTTTCCCTTCTTTAATTTTCTATTTCTTGCACCTTTTTCCACAGGCCTGGTAAAAACTTATATTGTATTCCAGAGTGTTTATAGGAACGCAGTCTGCCAGCATTTACAGCAGCAGTCACAAATATTAGATGTGTTTATTGCATGTAAAGCCGCCTTGTTGAAGAGCTGGAGGAGTGTGAGCACTAACTGTTGGCGTCTTCCTACCTCTGCGGATGCTGCGCCTCAGCTTCCCACAGAAGGCGTCGATGCGCGGCAGCTCTCCGCTGACGTCGTCCCCAGCGGACGGACTCAGCTCCGGGGAGCTGGGGCCCCGGCTGAGGTCCAGCGGGGCCCTGGTGGAGGAGGGAGGCGGTGAGGACACCCCTGAGGCCTGCGGGAGGCTGGGGGAGCGCGTGGCAGTGGGCGGGGGCGACGAGAAGCCGAACGGCAGCCGGTTGGAGCCGGGTGGAGGAGAGGAGATGGAGGGACTGTGGCTGGAGGTGGGGGAGTTGGCCGCGGACAGTGGCGGGGTGGTGGACAGGTCCAAGACCTTCACGCCCACCGGCGAGCTCAGGGACAGCTTGCGGCAGTGCACCGGGGAGGAGGTGCGGGACGGGATGGAGATGGGAGGCGGGGAGGAGAACTTGCGGCAGAGTCTGGGGGATTTGTTGTTCAGCGGGTCGGATCCCCAGGCACCCTGACTGGTGGCAAAGAAAAGCTCCAGAGACCTGAAAGAAACAAGAGCGGTCAGTCCACAACTCTGACCAGGAAAACCACGAATCGAGGTAACACTTCATCTGAAGGAGTGTTTTAGTCTGACATGATGACTCTGTCATAAACATGACACAACATGATCTGCACTGAACATGAAGGTGTTTGCATAAATATTTAACACTGTTAGCATGAAATGGCATTCAATAAATAATGATACTTTTAATGTAAATCTGCATTAAAAGTGTCAACTTAGCATGAAAAGTGTCATTATTGACTGAATAATGCAAAGTTGACATTTTTAGTTCAAAGTGGCATTAAAAACATTAACTTTGTATTTAAAGTGTCATAAATGTTGATGAAAACTCCTTCATGTTTATGACAGCGTCATCATGCCAGTCTTATGCACACTCCTTCAGATAAAGTGTTACCCAAATCTCTCCCCCAAAGCCTACTGATGGTATTTACTTGGACTGGTCCAAAGCCAGCTGTGTGATCTTGAGACTGTAGTCGGGACAGAGGGACATGATGGACAGACGGTCATATGAGTGCTGCTCAATCCTGAGGCGGCGGCAGCAGTGTGAGGAAGATGAAGGAGGGGGATGTGAAGAAGAAAAGATGGAGCGAATGACAGGATGAGTGTCAGACATGAGGAGGACAGAGACACAGTGAGGACTGATGAACGGGATGGAGTCTGGGATCAGGGAGAGGAGCATCCTCTGCGTTTTTACGTCTTGTATACCTCACAGGAATGGAGGTGAAGGGTTTCTTGTAGATGTCGGCCAGTTTGTCGATGACCACGGCGGCCGTGGTGAAGATCCGGTACGTGTGGAGGAAGGTGTTGAGGAAGTCGATGGAGAGGAAGCGCAGGTCGGTGAGGCGCTCCAGCAGCCGCTCCACGCTGGCGTATCGGATCTGAGGGACTTTGCAAGAGTTGAGCGTCTTGCTGAAGCAAATGTCGACGTCGTCTTTATGCAGCCTGGCGTCGGACCTTGGAGGAAAAACAACAAATTTGACTTAAATCCTTGTGTCTTTTATAGAGGACAAAGCAAAGACAGATTATTTCTTACTGTCCAGTTTGGACAATTAGTCTGTTTTATCATCAGGCACTGAATTAAAACTTATCAGCTCAGAAATTATAAATTTGACTTAAAGAGAGAAACTCATTAAAAATTATGAAAGCCATATACTATTTACTTTAATTTCATGAATATTCAGCACCTTGTTTTGGTCTATCAAATAAAATCCTAATAAACCAAAATGACAAAATATGAAAAAGTTGAAGGAATATGTAAAAGTGGTCATTTATCATATCGTTTATCATTTATCATGATAAATTTTTATCATGACTCTTATCATGATACGAATTTTGATTTATCATTGACAAATTCCAATTCATAATTTAAAGAAAACTGTCTGTGTTGTTAGTTTTCTTCCATATTTGTTCTACAAGAATATCAATAAACTTGAAAATATGATTAAATGCAGTTGGGATATGTGCAAGAGGGAAAATCATCCAACTTTCCCATACATAACTAAAGTTTATTGTTTAAATTGTTCTTCTCATTGACTTAATGTATCCACCATGATGTGTTGCTGTGAGCTCTGTAAATCTGTAAAATGTAAGACTTTAGCACAGTTAGAATGAGACCATTTCCTCACTTGATCATGTGGGGCACAGACACTTTAGAGTTCTCCTCAAACACGCTGGTCATCAGGCCGTTACAGCGGATGTTATCGATGCACTGAAGTGGAGAGAAAACAAAAAAAACAAGGATAAAAGCTTCTTTTAGAAGACCAGCTAAAGTCTGCCATGGCAGCTCTGAGTTGCTCTGAGTCGGTCTGTACCTGGCTGATGTCGCTGGTCCAGGCAGCCTTCTCCTGGCGGGAAGGAGCCAGGAGAACAACGGAGAAGCTCTGACCATCGGGGGGCTCCACCACAATTTTAAACTCCAGGTGACTGAAGCCTTGACCTGCAGCATTGTCTGAAAACGCAACAGGAAACCAAAACACTTTCATTCTGTTCAGCTGACCTGAAATTGACCTTGTATTGATCTGTAAGTTGCCTACATGGCTTTGTTGCATTTAATCAAAACTGTAAAAAAACATATTTTCTATCGTACCTATAAACTTTCTCATAGATATTTGTCGCTTTTTCTAGCTTGTGTTTCTTACAGTCCTTCTTCCGCCAAACTTTTTTCACTGTTGAATTCTGCAAAGTTTTCTTTGTAGAAATCTGACGTTCAGTGGTTAGGCAACCACTGAACTTGAGAATTACCTTCGAATGAATTTTAATAATTAGTAAAGATTGCAACAGGATACTCACAGTCTTCATCACTGGCGTCTAGTTCCTCAATCAGAGTGCACTCAATTAGAGACAGTGTTCCTCCCTGCTGTTAGGAAGAACAATAACAAATTAAAGCCGAACCGGTGAAAGATATTAGACACAAATCTATACTCGGCGGAAATACTTTATTTTTAGTCTTATTATGCCAGCACAAAAATTTTCTGTCATAATTAAAAGGGAATTTTGTAGATCTAGTTGTATCTTCAAGGTCAAATACAAATATATTATTTATATGACTTGTCCCCTGGTGTACAGTGATGACAGTAACGTTACTGACGTCAGGCCACTTTTTCAGTAACGAGTAATCTAACGCTTTGCTATTTCAAATCCAGTAGTCAGACGACAGTTACTTATCGAAATCATTTTGCGTTACTGTGCGTTACTATATTTTTTGTAATTTTATTTTATTTTCTCTATGCGTCCTGGGGAGCGACCACCGTTTCTGTGACAATTATCAGCAGTGACAGAAACATAAACAATGGAGGGAGATGCGCATTTTGTATAATTATTAATATTAAGATAAGGGTCACAAATCTGTACAGCCATCTGAGTTATGGAGCCGCAGGAGGAGCTCTGTGCGCTGCGCTCTGACACCAAACGCAGGGCCGTAACGCAGAACCTGGACTCTGGGGTGGGGAGTGGGGGGGCGGGTGTCTAAAATCCCATTTATAGTTTTCCAGACAATACTGGAACACAAAAACATGCACAAATTACTAAAGTTTTTTTGTACTGTTATAACCATTAAACAATCTCCCCTTCAGTTCAACCTTATAAGTGGAGCCACATTGTTGATGTTACCATTATAAAATAACTTGCAATTAAGTATTGGCAAAGATCAATGTAATTTTCACAGGTGATGGAGTGTTAGTGTTGTTGTTGTTAGCAGCTGCTAAAAGTAACTAAAAAAGTTACTTTTAATGTAACTTAGTTACTTTCCAAATCAAGTAATCAGTAATCCTGCCATCACTGATTTAAGCCGACCAAAACTGCATTAAGATAATTTCAGATAAGCAGGAGAAATTTAATGTCTTAATTTTCAGATTTGTAAAATGCAGAGCAGGATTTGTCCCATTTCCATTTCACAGATTTTTGTCTAGTTTCCATTCAAGTCATTAAATTTATGGCAGCAGCAGAAGTAAACAGTTACATTAGATATATTCACAATTCAGCCATGACGCTACTGCTCATCATCTATCAGCCAATCAGAGGCGACGTCAGTATCTTATTCAGGAGTTTGAGCGACAAGCTCCACCTACTTGGGAGCGGCTACTTATGTGGTGTTTTGGAGAAATTGGAATCGGTGATTTTACAGAAGAGTTATGGATTCAACACGTTGGAATGACACACAACTGATGCTGTGAGAGCTCTGAATGTCTGAAAAAAAATCAGAAACAATCCATTTTGTTTCTGCCTGTAGTAACATCAAATTGCTGATCATGTGACTTGTGTGATGTGGAAAAAAGTGTTTCCATTGCAGTTCTGCAACACACATCTACTTTGATAAGATTGCCGAAAAACAATCTCATCATTTTAATTCGAAACAATGACTTTTTTTATTTTATTTTTTTCCCGAAATGCCATGTTTCCATTAAACTGATTTATTTTCTTAATTTCAATTTACGCAATTTTATGGTTAATGGAAACGCAGTGTTTGTCTTCACAGGCCTGCCATTTTTGCAAAACTTGTAACTGTAGAAACTGCTGAACTTGAACACACTCAGATTGTAGATAGTGGGACGTTTTACCTTCAGCAGGTGCAGCTTCCCTCCGGAGGTCCGTGTGCAGATGAGGAAGTGCTTGGTGAACAGGAAGCACTGCCTCTCTCCTTCCTTCCTCAGTGAGAGCGAACCCAGACGCACCTTACTGAGCATGCCCCGTTCGCTGCTGGATGGCAGCTGGATGAGAGAGCCTGATCATGGAGGAGAGAAGTCGTGAAAGAGTGCAGGAAGGTGGGATGGCTGAAAGAAAGCTGAGAAAGCAGGAAGGCTACCTTGTCTGACGAAGGTCTGGCTCGTGTCTAACAAAATGTCGCAGCCTTCAACGATCATCCTTTCAATGGCCAGATTCTTCCTGATGTTCTCCGTGTCACTCACTTCGTCGTGCATCATTCTGAAAACACAAGGAGCAGAGGTCAGTATGTGTGTGTGTGTGTGTCGCTGTGTACCGGACTAGTTCAGAGGTCTGGGACCTGTACGACCCAAACGGCCGGTTTTACCCTCAGTTCAGCGGAATGAAATTTGTTGGGAGCCACAAATGTTACAGGACCTTCTGAAGAAAGAAAACTTATCATTTGTACAAAAAATATTACTCATAACTTAAGTATCATTCCTTTGTGAAAATTCAATGTAATTATTCCATAAGAACGAGTGAGAAAAATAGAAAAAAAACCTGCATCTATAAGAGACATAGGTTTATTGTATTTCTAAAAAAACTTAATTCCTATTAATGATGTTTTAAAAACTTCTAAAAAATAACTTTTTATGACATTTTCTCTACTGTTGAGTTTATTACAGCATCAATAAATATGAAAATATGACGATTAAATATTTGTGCAGCTTTCGCTGCAGTGCATTCTTTGAATTTCTCAGGAAGAACCAACATGCAACTAAATGAATCTGTTGTTGTGTATTTAGTATGTACATACAGAAAAATGGTAAAATTCAGTGTCACTGAATCGTCATTTTCATTATTTTTTTTCCCACAGTCCCATTCTTACTTTGACAACTCTTCCAGTTTGGATTTGGCAAACTCCAGGCTCTTGCGCTCCACATGCTCATGGGGCGTGTGAGCCAGCAGCTCATGGAGGGTGATGATGTATCGAGGAATCTAGCATTTAAAAAAATACATGTCATAAAGAAGACATTGACATATTGAATACTAAGACATGAACGTCTGATGAGAATGCGTGATGAAGTCTTTAAACCTGACTTTTTTTAAGGTTTAATATTTAACAATCTGACATTTTATCAGTTTCAAATCAACAATTGTCTTAAAAGAACATTTTCAAATATGTTAAAAGAAAATTCTTTTGTAATTTGTGACACAATTATTTTAATTTTAACAACACATTCTACCAAGAGCTCATCTGTCTATAAATGGTTTATGGGGCTGTAAAGTTCTACGCGCTCAAAGTGTTTTGAAACAAAATCTAAATAGCTTGTAATGATTTTGTTCAGTCGTAGAATATGTAGACGTCTAGATATTGGCTGCAGCATCCCAGCTGCATTAGTTTGAATCAATTGAACTCTTTCAAACGAACTCAAAATAAAAGCCTTCTGATTTTCCATTCATTACAATCTAAATTTGAAGCTGATGAAACGGTACATCGTGATCGTAGTTTCCATATGGCAACTGGAACTAAACCTGGACCTTGAAAACAAAGCAAGTTCTTGCACAATTAGTACATGAGGTGTTTGGTACCTGGAACATGGGGTAAGTGAGGAAGGTTTCCAGCATGCGCCCCTCACAGCCGGCGTTGGATTCGTACTGTTTGAGCAGCTTGTCAAAGTCTCGGTTCTGCTTGCAGTTGGCCAGAACCTGGAGGCTGTACTGGTGGTTCCGCACAAACTCCTGGTAAATGTTGAGCATGGGCAGCAGGATGTCGAACAGGTCAGCTGGGAGGAAAACGCACAACGACTCACATTAACGTATCAAAAAACAACAGCTGCTACTTCAGACATTTACAGGTAATAAATGTATGTTTTTGATGTGGTTATATTACAGTGACTCTATGTAATAATAATAATAATAATAATAATAATAATAATAATAATAATAATACATTTTATTTACCACATATTTACATTTAGAGAAATTTCAAAGTGCTACAATCAATAAAACAATTAACATAAAACAGCAGCAAAAAATAAGGGACACTAGAGCCCACAAAAAGCCCCCTGGTGGGAGGGTGTTATGTGCCTCGGGCACATTATTAGATATTTTTGTTTATTATTTTTCTTAGATTGTTTTGTATTGATTTTAGTTGAATTACTTTTGTTTATTATATGTTGGAGTTCGGATAATTCCTTTGTTTTTCAATTTGGCATTAGTCGGACCGCCTATAAATAGGCTGTTTTCCAGAGGTTTTTCCGGTGCGTAAAATATCTACGCCAGTAGTGGTGAAAGCATTAACGAAGTTTTTTTCATTG
>CAEFZY010077999.1:0-39692 GCA_903066815.1 Brachyrhaphis roseni
GCACGTTCTCAGTTCGTTGTTCATGTGTCATGTAACGTTAGCATACCGTACTAGCCTGTTGTTGCCTCTATTGTATTTTTATTGCCTTTCAAGATGACATGTCTGTGTTGGTGTTGGATTTTATCAAATAAATTTCCCTCCAAAAATGCGACTTATACTCCGGTGCGACTTATGTATGGATTTTTATTCTTTATTATGCATTTTATGGCTGGTGCGACTTATACTCCGGAGCGACTTATAGTCCGGAAAATACTGTATTTGTGAGTGGTTATTTGAAATTGGGAGAATATAATGGGTTGGAAAAATAGTTATATCTAAAAACTGAATTTAGAATAAAAAATCAATAATAAGAGATATTAAGTCTAAGAGTTACTCAATATAATAATCCTAATAATAAAAAATAAAATAACCATTCATAAAAATTATATTTCAAAATTATAAAGTAATGTGCCTCTTTCATTTAGGCCTTCAGGTTTCATTGTGTCCAGTTTCCTTATCCACAACTGTTCCTGAAGCCATCTCTCTCGTTTAGTCCAATTAGGGTTGTGTGCCAATGGTCTGGCCCTAATATAGAATCCAATCCATGTGCTTGAAAATGTTGAACTATTGTGGTTTCAGATTTTCTATTATATCTAATGTTCGATTTGTGTGCACTGAAGCGTTTACCTAATGAGTTGCCAGTTTCTCCTACATATTGTTTTTTACATTTCTTACACCAGATTACGTATACTATATTTTCATGTTTTCTAGTAATCCTTTGTGCGATGGTCCAGCGTTTGTTGGTAGTTGTGCTATGAATATACAGTTTGTAGTGTGTTCGAGTGGGTTTATGGCTTCGGCTAAATTTTGCACGGCCGAAAGGATCTTCCATTTTTGGGCCTGTGGTAGTTCTTGTTGCAGTTGTTTGAAGTTTTCTCTAATTACTTTGTGACTTTTAAGAGTAAATTGTGAGTATGGACCTATGAGTGGAATTGTATGTAGATTTGTGTCTGTGTTCTTGTTTATGTTAATGTTATTTGGGTGAAAGATTTCCTTTTTAACTTTATAGAGGAGGGATCTCGGATATTTTTGTCTCCTCAAGGCCTGAAAGAGTGTTCGTGTGGCCGCCTCCCTATCTGTAATATTGGAACAAATTCTTTTATACCTAATGAGTTGTGCTTTAAGGATGCCCTTGAATGTATGTCTGGGATGGAAGCTACTTTTGTGAAGAAGTTGGTGTGAATCTGTTGATTTGAAATACATTTTGCTGTCCATTCGTCGCTACCAGTTAAAACTAACGCCGCACAGCAAAGTTAGCAGCCTTCACTTCACTCCGGATCAGCTTCTTCAGCCGAAAGACAAAGGTAATGGAGACGTTTCTGTATTATTTCCATGTAATCACTTCTGTATTCAGCCTGAAAGAGCGAGTGTATGGGAACGAGAGAGCAGACCAAAGCCAGACAGCCTAGCAGGTGATCCACCTGAACACACTGCTGTAAACGCCGTCCTGTTTCACAAGAAGCATGCAAAACTAATAAAACGAAATAACACGGAGACCTTAAGGAACACGGCCATATTTTTCTAAAAGCAACATCTCTGAACCTGAACAATCAGCTGAACTAGAACTCTGACACCAGAGCTGCTCTACTGTTAAGCTATATCGGAAGCAAAAAGCCTGAACCGTATTCTCCCCCGTTACTTGGTCTCTGACACTAACGACAATAAACACATGTAATATACTTGAATAATGTTACAATCATTATTCAAAACCAGCTCATCAGTATTTACAGTTTATTTGAGTGAATTTAAATAATCAAATAGAGAGCCTACAGAAAAGAAATGCTCATTAAAATAATTTAAAACTGAGACCACTGGAGAGAAAACTGCCAACATTGAGGAACATTTATAAGGTGTTGGGAACTCAATATGATCCATTGGGTCTGATCATTTCATTCACCACAAGAGCAAAGGTCATAGTGTGGAATTTGTGGGCAAAGAAAAGAGACTGGGACAATCCTAATCTGCCCCCTGACCTTCAGCAGGCCTGGATTAGGTGGGAGAATGAACTTCCCCAGTAAGAGAATATCTCCATACCCAGAACCTATGCACCAGCAGAACAGACTGTTGAAGGTGTGGAATATCTTCTACACATATTCTGTGATGCCTCTGAGCTAGCCTATGGCTCAGTAGCCTACTTAACAATGCAGGATGGAGAGAAGACATGTATGTCGCACCTCTGGATGTTTATAACTCGCGCTCCGCCGCCATTCACACAAACTG
Source organism: Brachyrhaphis roseni (assembly GCA_903066815.1). Classification (NCBI taxonomy): domain Eukaryota; kingdom Metazoa; phylum Chordata; class Actinopteri; order Cyprinodontiformes; family Poeciliidae; genus Brachyrhaphis; species Brachyrhaphis roseni. Next base: position 2,260 of record CAEFZY010077999.1, read on the forward strand.
GACGACCTGGAAAATGCAGCTCCAGGAGCTGAGTGAACCTGACACCCCACCCACGTCAAAAAAATCCAGCAAATAGACTGAGTGGTTAGTTCTCCATTTGTGCAGGTTTGTACTGTTAAAATTTTTGTTTGTGGAGCTTTGGGTTTTGAGATATTAAAAGTTATCATTTTGGCCGATGACGTCACCATCCCCCCATATTGCTCCAAAACAAACCAAAGTGGGCTACTTCATTAGTGCTACCGCAGCGAAGTTGTTTTCAAGTTGGATATTGGATATTCCAATATCCGTGGCGCCTAGCTCAAGGTTGATCCGATTTATTAACACTAATTTCGGCCAGCCATTCTCTACCGCTCCTTCTTCCTGCGCTTGGACTGGACACTTAGGGACTGTCAACAAATTGAGGAGGGAGCGGTAGAGAACGGCTGGGTGTGGTGACACTAAAGCACATTTCTCTTAGCCACTCTTCAAAATAGAAAAGACAAGAAAACATGCCATTCAAATAAGTCAGATATTGGATGTTCTTCATAATTCAGAAAATGGATGGAAGACGGCAGGCTCTAAACTAGAGCTTGTCTTCAGCTGAAACTTTGACAAATGACACAAAAGCTCTCAGCATCCTGGTTAGAAAAATCCCCAAACTCCCTGATTAATATGAGATTATTCTCCTGTAAAATAAAAATTGCTGATTTATTTGAAGGGTTTTTATCGATAAGTGTGGAGGCCACAGACTACATTAAACCTCACAGGAAAAAATATTAAACCTTTAACTTTAACATTGTTTCAGGTTCATATTGTTGGCAATAATTCAGTTTTTCTTTGTGTATTTTCTTTTTGTCTTTTGAAGACCATTTTCTTTCTTCCTCACTTGGTGTATTCGTGAGAATAAATCTGTAACCTTGTTGGACGAAAGAGCAGAAAACAGACTGATACACGTTTTGTTTTTTTTTTGTCAGACGTCTTATGATGCTTTTGTTTAAAATGTCTCAATGACATTACCTAAAAAATATTCAAAGTTGGAGCATTGTGTATTAACAAAAGCTATGGTAATCAGATGACAGCTGCTTCTCAGTGAGTCATTACTGGATTGTCTGTTTTGCATTTGCTACGTTTAATTTTTTTCAGGATTCATATGATTGTCACAGGGTCTCTCTTTCATCACAGCTAAAACTGGATGTTGTTCTAAATCACTGAGCCTTTTGCTCATGCTGAGCAGTTTCAACATCTCAGTAAACTGAACAACTAATGAATCAGATACACTTTCACCACATTAAAGCTGAGCGACGATTCAAGTGAGAAACTCAATTATTGAACTCTGAACTTTGAAAACATATTTCGGTCGGCTTTGATGCAATTTCAATCAAAAGTTTACAGCGTGAGTTGCTGACTGTAACAGCACCACTGAAGCATGACTGAGATCTTATTTAAAAAATGATTCCCATCTGAGATTCTTTTTTCCATTATAAGCAGCTTTACAAAAACAATGTTTTATGGATATATATTTATCTTTAACTAATCTACAGAGTAAGAGCTGACTCTGTGACTCACTCTCTGGATTCTTTGATCCACTACTTCCACGCTTCATTATTTTATTATTTTACTTTTGCTCTGTTTATTGTTCGTTTTTGTTGCAGTTTTCCTAGACAGTTTGTGCTGTGTGGGCTTCAGCAGACAGCCTGTGAGCTCAACCTTTCTGAGGAAGGGTTGTTGCTGGCTCAAAACACAACCTAACCTTCACAAAAACTCCTTTTTATTCATCATGTGTGTACCTCTACCTCTGTGTCCCAGGGGCTGGTGTTTTCTTCCTGTCTTGCTCAGAAGGAGAGCAGATCAGTTTCTTATTTGACTGCATCGTCAGAGGAATCGCCCCCAGCCGAGCCCTGCATGGCGTGTCGACTAACCAGCCAGGTGAGCATTAAATTATCTCCTACACAGATAAAACACAACTTACTAAGGATGAAAATAAAGTTGCAAACCCTTGCAAACCCTTGCAGGTGCTGCAAGGGTTTACAGCACCTGCAAGTAAACCCTTGCAGGTGCTGTGAGAAGAAATTTCTAGAAAGAACTGTTAGCAGTAGATCTCAAAAGCGGTTTAACTCATTGTACAATTACATAGAGAATTAAACAAATCTATTATGGGGAAGTTGTAAACACACACACACAAACACAAAAATGTTGCAAAAAGAATGCACACCCAATGCCGGCCCAACTGTGTATGAGGCCCTTAGAGGTCCTTCCATAGGTCAGGCACAAGCAATGGAAGTGATTCAGTTAGTAATACATTTGGATTCTGGTGATATAAAGTCAAATTACATTACTAGCACATTTGTTAACCTGTTCTGTGTATGTTCAAGCAGCCTCAGACCAGCAGAGGCCCCTAAGTAGTTGCAAAGTTTACTTACACATTGGGCTGGCTCTCTGCATGCGCTTAAACTATCTGTGTCTTCTTCTGTGGTAATCTTTCAGCATCCAGCATCCTTCCTCTTGGAAGGATCCATGATAACCCTCTGTCTCCTTTTCTTTTAGAAAATGAAAAAAATACCCAGTTTTGTAATGTCACGGTTGGTCCTACATATGAATAAATATCAAGGTGCCATGATGTAAAGTGTAAAACTGACTCCAAATGTGCTTCGCAAACATAGTCTAAGACTGCACATTGTGAGACAAGATTACTGCAGCGTTATTTTTTTTTTCTCCTCTGATTTGTTTCTCAGTTCAGTTATCAACGTCTCATTAAATCAATCAAATTTTATTTGTATAGCATCTTTCAACACCAAGGCATTTCAAAGTGCTTACATCATAAAAATACAAAGTCACAGAACACACAATCAACATTACATTTTGCCGTCATTACACATGAGATAATTGGTTAATGTTTCATGATTATGTTGCTTGACTTTAGTAAGGTCTTTCTTACTAAAGACCTTCAGTTACTTCGGTATGTGACCTCACGTGTCCTGTGACGGAGGTTTACTGCCTGTTCAGTTGCACGCATGTAGTATTTGTGTCGAGGCGCCATGCATACGGAAACACAACATGCCTCTACCCCCAGCGTGTCAGCAGGGAGATTAAGGGGTTGTGTTTCTGTGCGTGACTGATGTGCAATTGAAACATATTGTTGATTTCACAGGAGGGAGGCTCACGAGCTGATTGACACACTAAGGAGCTCCATGGTGACACTTGCACAGATTTAGCACTACGTGTTATAAACCACCTTCCTGAGTTTAAGCATTTAATAGTGTTTTTTTGGTGCTAAACTTGCTCTGAGCATCTTAATGGAGGAGAAATAAACACACAGATGGTTCAATTTGCTCACAAGGTCTCAGGAGGTATTAAGAGTTGTTTTGTTGTCACCCACAAAAACTAAATAGCAACAGAGGAGGTGTTTTTACTTCTTCTTATAACTATTATTTTTTCCTTTATGAAAGAAAAGACAAAAAGTACTGTTTTTCTCTTTCGATCCACAATGAGTGCTGACCGTGCTCCATGTATTTTAAAATGCATTTTATTCTTCTTGTAATAGATCAACACAGCATCAAACTGCTGCAGGGTAGCATGCTTTTCTGCTGATTCTCTCACATCTACGAACAACATGGTTTGGTTTTATGCAAATACATAATGTTTAGAATGGTTGCTAAAATGCAAAATCGGTATTTAACATTGTGAGAGCAACACAATTTTTTTTTTCTTCAGCCAAACAACATGTAGACTTTGCAGGATGATTTAGAAATATTCAGGTGCATCTCAAACTATTGGAAATGCCATTAAAAAATTCTATATTTTTGGTACTAATTTCTGAAAGTCAAACTATATTTACAGATTCATTACACAATGAGTGAAAATTTTCAAATTGCCAGCATTCACATGGCACTTCATTAGTCTCAAGTATTTATTTATTCCTTATTTTTATTTTTGTTAAGTATAACTGACAGAAAATTAAACCATAAAATTAATTATCTCAGCAATTTTGAATATTGTAAAAAACATGTACTTCCAAAGAGAGTAAATATTTTGCTCTAATCCTACATTTATTTTCGTGTTAACCCATCTTGAATCAGTGTTCTCTGAATCCTACATCACACGGTGCTGAGAATAACCTATAATTAGCATTAAGCAGCGAAGTTAGCAGATGTTACCCGACCCCGCGCATAGCGTAGTGAAGAAACCTGGCATCTGATCTGCAGCAGTAGCTGCCGTCCAGAGGCACAGATCCGGGAGGCTGATGACACGTACGCTCTGTGACCTGCAGCAGCATGAGCTCACAGGCACACGTCAGCGTGTGTGTGTGTCAGGGATTTGTTGTGTAATTAGTTGGGTTTTACTTCAGGTTTTAGTCTAAATTAGATGGTTATTAGTTGGGACAGCTGGTAGATGTCACATTTACACTCAGTGGACCAATATTTTAGAAGAATGGTGTAATCGACACCATAAACAACTCAACTTCAGGCTTAACTTTATTGAAACACTTAATACGTTGGGAAAAAAATTATTGATTTTCTCAAAGAAGATAAAGCTACATGGTCTTGTGGACTCATAGTGGTAAAGAGGTTAGTGTTAACCCTAACCCTCTGTACAGTCGAAGTACAAAGTCAGGGAATATTTCTTCACATTTACTTTCTATTTGTTGCCACATACTCTTGTAATACATTCTGCAGTGGTAACATTTCATTCTAGTCATTTAAGTTTTTTTAAATTTAGCAAAGTGCTGAATATCCTTTCAGTTTTGCTTTAGTGTGGTTCATATGGTGCTTTGCAAGAACCTGCATTAAACATTTTGCTATGCTACAATCAGTTTTTTTTAGTTTTTTAATCTATATTTTATGTGAGAGACCAACATGAATTAGTGTATAACTGTGATGTGAAGGAAAAAGACTCCATGGTTTTCGAAAAATGTAATCCAGTTGTTTTCTGCTCCCCTGAGTCAACACTTATCTAGTAGCTTTGCATGTCTACTTTCTCCCATCCTGGCATCCCGCCTTGTTCCAGCTCTTGAGTGAACTTGAAGTTTCCCATCTCACCACAGACTGGGGAACTGTGCTTTGATTTCAATCATTCCTTTGTGTTTGGTGAAGTTAACTTTCCAGAAGGTGAACTTTGAACCCAGTCCCAGACGTTTTTGCAGCTTCTAACCCAGCAGCTACCAACTGTGGTCTTCCAGCCTCTTTTTGATGAATCCCTGCCCCAACACATAAATCAAATGGCTTAATTACCCCCTCTGCATGCAGTCCTGTTGTGCAGAGGTCTGGTGATGAGCTGTTTATTTACTTCAGGTGTGCAGAGAAGCATCTAAAAAACAATAGCACCCAAAGAGCAGAGTGAGTTGTCCTGTATTAGTTGGACCTTTCCTCTCATCGGTGTTGTTTCTTTTTTCTTTTTGCTCTTTTACTGTATAAACAGCAGGTCGGGATGCAGACCCCGCCTCCGCAGAGAAACGGATCAGCCAGGAGACCTGCGAGCTGGAGAAGAGACTCAGCATGTTGTCTCAGTGCAGTCTGGCCAGTAGCTCATGTAAGTCCTTCTATAAACCTTTCCTTTGGGAAAAAGGAAAAAAAGATAAGAGGAGGAGAGAGAAAGAAGCACAGAGAGAGAACACAAGTCAAAACCTTAAAGTCTGCCTCTAAACTTGCAGAAAGAGAACAAAACGAGAAACCACAACTACAAACATACGTCTATATTAAGATAACGGTACATGGTAATGCAAAATGTATTTAGCGGTAACTGCGGACCAACTGAGAGTGTATCTGACAAACACCTGAATCTAAACACCGGTGTGTGTGTAAATGACAGCAGTTAAACTTCATCCTGCAGGATCAGTCATTTGAACAGCATCAATGTTCTGTTCACGTTTCTCTCAGTCGGTGTGGTTACTCACCTCTTCATCTAAACCTGTTGCTTTTCTTCTCCTCTCCAGCCTCCACTTACAGCTGCAGCACGTCTGTTGCCGGGGACGACCACAGCTTCTCCAGCTCCTCATCCAGTCAGTCGGATGCAAGTTACGGAAACAGGTTTCCGTTTTGGGTGGAGCCCTCGGTCAGATCGCACCTTTCCAATGAGATGTCGTCTAGCTCCTCCACGCTGAAGGCCTTGACCCGGTCAGACGACAGACTGTACGGCGCTGCCAGGGACGGCTCAGGGAGCCATCAGTCTTCTGCGCAGCGCCAACCTCGAGGACTTAATGAGTGCGACCGCCAGAGCTCCTTAGACAGTGGGATTGGAATAGCGACAGGCAGTCAGTCATCGTATTCTGGGAGCTATTCTTCATGCAACGGGAGTCTGGACATGGCCAGCCAACAAGGAGGAGGAGGAGAGGACGATGAGTCAGTGGTCAGCCCTCCTGATCCTTTCAATCCCCCTTCTTCCCCTCCTCCAATGCCTCCTTCATCACCTTTTCAGCCCACGGTCGTTCCGGAGCACACATGCCCATCCAGGTGCGCCTCCCAAGCATCTCACAGACACAGCGCGGAGTATCAGATCCCCAGCCTGCTCAGACGGTGGTATGACACCCCCAGGAGTCTTCTTCAGGCCCTGACGCTGAGGGAACCGTCCGCCCAGAAAGCCCCACCAGACCTGAGAGGCAAGGCCTGCACCGGCAGAGGCAGTGGTCAGGAACAGATGTTAGATGTGAGAGGTCCCAGAAAACTGAGGGCTCAGTGTCAGTGGATGACGCAGCGCTCACAGTCCTCGGGTAGTGAGAGGACGCCCCCTGTGGACAGTGAAGGACAGTCCACACCCACGGCTCAGGCGGCCTCAAGCAGCTCGGTTCCAGCAGAAGCACAGGTACCAGGAGGCTCAAACTTTCTCATTTTCTCTTTCTGACATCTGCTTTACTCTCGCATTGCCACTAAATGACAAAACAGAGCCAGCCGTTTATTTCTTAGGATGTTAATAAAAAAGGAGAACTGGGTAGATGAGCCGGAGATTGCTTCTCAAGAGACGCTGCGAAATTAATATGAGTAAGCCAGGATAGAAAAAGAAAATCATAAAAAGCCATTTAAACTACTTCTATATATCGTATTCACTTGCATTCACAATTTTCCTTACACATCACAATAATACAGGGCCTTAGACAATTATTGAACTTTTCCACATTTTGTCACATTGTAATCACAAACTTTAGTGCATTTAATTGGTATATTTATATGATGGTTGAATTAAATACATTCACTTTAAAGAAAGAAATGTTACATATTTTTATAAGTGTTTGACTAACCACAGTCTGAAGCGTGTAGTACATTTGTATTCAGCCCCTCTGACTCAGTACGTTGGTCTGGTCTCTACCAATTTTACACATTTAGAGGCTGAAGTTTTTCTTCTTTCTTCTCTGGATCACATATCGAGCTCAATGAGTCAGACTGGATGGAATCAGTGAACATCTACATTCAAGTGTTGCAACAGATTTACTTTTGGACTTTGACCATGCCATTGTTTAGGGTCTGTTTTCTGCTAGAGGGTGGATCTCTTCCCCAGTCTTGAGTCTTCTGCAGCTTTCTTCCAGGATTATTTTTTCATTTAGCTCCATTGATCTCTGATCAGCTTCCCTTTTATTGCAAAAAATCCCCCTCACTCCCGTTGCACTAAATGGGTGCTTGAAGTTTCACGAGTCAAAGACATGTGAGACTCAGGTCTTATAACCAGAATTGAAGAAGCCTTTGAAATGAGAGAAGAAAATCTTTGAGTAACAAGAAATAACAGGCAGCTGGTTTCTGTTCTAACATTCAAGATAACAAAAAGTCAGTCATTTGTTTGCATTCAACAAGCTAAATCCTTGAATTGAACAATAGTGACCTCTCTTACCTTTTTAACTGAATCGTTTGATACAAGTAGGAATGAAAGCTAAAAAGCAATACTCACTAAAGATGACCATCACCTATATTTCCTGCAGCCAGTTCAATATCAGATTTAATAAGTTCAAATATCAGATCAGCTGTAAGAAATCCAGAGGAGTAAACATGAGCTGAAACATCTTGTAGATGGTGGAGTGCATGTTTAAGCAGCCTGGGCAGCATTTAGTTAGATATTGAAGTAGTCCCAATGCTCCAAAAAAAACAAACAAACACAGATTAGATGTTATCTGCTGTGAGGAAACTCTTTAGTGTGACTCTGCTGTCTGATATCAGGTCGGGATAAGAAATACATGAGGAACGAGAAGGGAACTGGCAAATATTTGTGTTTCCTGACTTGATAATCTGTCTGTCTGCATGTTGTCTGTCCTTTCATCCATCCCTTGGTTCCCTTTTCCATCTGTCCCTCAGTCTCTGTCCATTCATCCACCTGTCAGTGAGTCTTTCTGAAATTATGACATGAAAAGTGTGTAGTGATCCTGTTTAGAGATAACACACAGCAGGTTACTGTTCATACAGTACAGGGATGATGTTTATGCTAACATTCTTTAAGGTGTTTATACAGATTTTGAATCTCACACTAAAAGTTTGGATATACAACTATCTGGTCCATCCGAATGACTTTGGATGTCTTTGGTCAGAGAACCGTGGGTAGAGAGACATGCTGAGTAGATCCAAGCTCCGCAGAGGTGACAGTAAAACAAAGCCAAGTATTTTTAAAGCTCTGAGGTAACAGAGCTGGAGCACAGAAGTATTATTATAGGTGTCCATCACCGGGCCGCCTGCTGGTCCGTGTTGTTTTCTCTTTGATATGTTTGTCTGAAACCTGAAAAGCCCCTAGACGACATTCCCCGCACTGTGGCTAATTAATTCTCCGCTGGGCTTGTGAACAGAGGCTTCTTCTTGTTGCTGGGAAAACTCATTGGAGCGGCGAGTTTTTTAATTAATTTATTTGTTTGCTAATTATTTGTGTGAGCGTGCGTTTGTGCTTGTTAAACTGAACATGTGTGAGGAGAAGCAAAAGGTGACTGATGGAGTAAATGAGAGGTGATGAAACTGCCAGAAAGTCCTGCTGAATGAAACACGGATGACTTTTCTTTGTTTCTCATTCCTCAAGTGTCAGAACTTTGTCAGAATGAAAGAAGCCTTCGCATCCTGACTCCATAAGCAGCGTAACATCTCTAAAGATAAGCTGTGTCACATGATGTAACTGAAGACCTGGCTGGTTGCCTTATTACAGGCTGTGGGGAGGAGAAAATGGTGAAATTGGCTCGCTGTCAGACACTTCTCCAGGAGGAGGCCGCCACCCTTTTGTCTCCTGTCTGCCACCTCTGAAGATGTCAGCGCTGCCTCTCAACTCTGTAGCATCCTCTTTTCTTCACCTCCTGCCCTCCTCTTCCTCACTGTTGCTCCTCTATTAATTCATTTTGAAGCCTCTTTGTCTACAGCAGTTGTCTCCCTCCTGCTGTCCGTCTAGCCGACTGAGTATGAGGAAAAAACAATTTACTGCCTTGACTAAAGTGCTCGTCTGTCTGCTCTGTTTGGTTTATATTACATTACACCACAGCTTCAAAGAGTAAAAAATGCTCTTATAAGTAATCGTCCTAAATGATGATGAAAGATGCTCTTGCACATTGTGCAGCCTGTAGTTCAGGCCTCTGACTCATCATCATCATTTACTTTGTTTCAGACAGAATATGTGAGCCATATAAAAACAAAAACACTCAAGAACACAAAGTTAAGCTTTTCTGCAGAGGCTCAAACACCATTGAGTCCATCAAGAAGAAAAGTATCGCACAGAGCTTAGTCCAGTTTTTTTTATGTTTCCTGAATGGTATCATACCCTGAGACAAAACAATATAGATCTACATTCTGACTCTTCTTCTGGAAACTGAAAGTTTTACCTTCTCTTGTTTGGAAAATAGCTCAACCTTGGCGAGATTGAATGGAGAGCATCTGTGAACATCAGCCTTCAAGTCTTCTCACCAATTCTCAATTGGATTTAGTTCTGGACTTTGACTAGACCATCCAAAGGAACTAATATATTCTGCTTTATAACATGGAGTTGTCCTGTTTTTAACTCCCCCATCTTCCTAATCACTACTGAAGGAAGGCATCCCACCAGCATGATGCTGCTGTCATTACGTTCCATGGTGGGCGACATGTGGGGTTTGCAAATGGGTCCCTGGGCAGAAGCTAATGATTTTTAGGGGGCATGCTGTGGAAAAGTCTGGGAACCTTGTATCTAACAAACCTTGGAAGCCTTCAAAGAACAACTGGGTCCATTCACTCAGATTAAATTACTCAAAACAAGTATAATCTGTCTACTGAAGAGATTACTTCAAATGGCATTTGGTTTCTGTGTATTTTAATTTGGGGTATCAGAGTAAAGGGGTTGAATACAGCTGCACACTTTTCAGATCACTTGTAATAACATTTTGAAAGTGATGTTGTTGAATTTCTCTTAGGATAATCAGGGGGAAAAGGGCATAATAAAAGTGTATGCCCTCATGCTGTTGAGGGTATAATGCATATTTCTCCCAATTTCTTCTAACATGTTTTTCTTTTCATCTCAATCCAATTCTTCTAGGAACATGGCTCTTTATTAACAGATCTTTCTTCTGTCTTTTCTACCAAGACACAAGGTGCGTAGTATGAAGTGCAAGACAATTTTTTTTCCTGTTTATGTACTCTAACATATTTACTAGTTTTTGATTATATTAAGAGAAAATATTTTTTAAAAGCTGCCCTTCATCATGGTTGTGTTCAATAACCTCAATGCAAGTGGATGTCATAAACTGTTGCCAAACTCTTGTGCAGGAGAGAAACTCGGAGACAGTGAGGGTGTTAAGGTCAAAGGTCTGAATAGGAAGTTGTCTGGTTCACCACCTTCAGTTCCTCCTCCACCTCCTTCCCTAACGCTTAGTACGCTCAGAACAATATCAGCATGTGGTAAGTAAAAAGTAATTTTTTGGTTAAATGAAAGTGATATTTTTTGTGTTAATTTTCTGAAATAAAATGCTCACTGACCTTGATGTGAGACTGAAAATCTCCAGGGACAAACATCGGGGTCTGGTGCAATATGACCTGGGCAGTGGACTGGGACAGAGCCCTAATGCTGAGTCCTGCTGCTTTGGTCAGAGTTTTAGGAAGTGTAGCATTTCCTAAAGCAAGCCTTCGCGGTTTGGTTTTCCTTTCCTCACAAAACAGCCAAAAAAAGTCTACATGACTGGAAGGACTGTAGCTACTGTTGTTGCAGAAGCAAAAACTCGAGCATGGGAGGAATTCAGAGATTCTATGAAGTGTTTGTTAGCCCAAAAGAAGTCCTAGAAAACAGTTTTAATGACCCAGAAAGAGAAAGGAGGGACCATCCCAGGCTGTGTTTGGATTGGTTGATGATCCAGACGGAGGATATTATTTGTAACCCTTGCTGAGGGAGTCATAGGAGTCAGGTCAATGTGTGTTTTGTATCACTCGACAAAGCTTATGACCATCTTCCCTGATTTATTTTATGGGGTGCTATAGGACTACGGAGGGGCTGGGTTACCTTTAAGCACTATCCGGCATACACAAAGAAATATATCTGTAATATTGGCACCAAGATGACTTTGTTTCCAATGTTGGTTAATTCCCTCAGCAACTGTCTCTTGTCCTTCATCCATTTCGAGGCGTTCATGGTAAATATCGAGTTTTCTCAGTTTTTGGTACATGTGGTTCTCTTGGTGTCTTCAAGCCATAACCTAGGATGTATTGGATCTGTTCAGTGCATCATGTTGCGTGGTTTAAATGACATCAGCTGGACTGGTTCACTGGAAAAAGGGGAATTGCTCTGTCTGGTTGGGGTTGAGATTCCGTGTCAAGCAGAGGGGTTGCGATATCGTGGTGTTTTGGTCATGAATGATGGTAGGATTGGAGAGGGACAGACGTTATGGTCTTCTCTGCAGTAACCCAGTCTGGGTTCAGCATCAGAGATAGCTTGAGGAGCTGAAATAGAGCTGCTGCTTCCCTGCATTGAAAGGAGTCAGTTTATGCGATTCGAACATCTGATCAGTATTGATCAGATGTTACTCTGGGAACTTCCAGAGGAAGTTGGAGAGCATGTCTGGGTTTCCCTCCTGACTTACGACATCTACAACCCAACATTTAATAAGATAATTATTAATGACGCAAACTTTGCTGATGTGTTTTTCTTCAGCTATGTTTCCGTCCATCCGAGAATCTCATCCGTCTCCATCCACTGGCCTTCACAGAGACTACGGTGGCAACTACGTTAATATCCCCACTACTGCCCTTCAGGCCACGACCACAGAGCTGCTGTACTCACAGCTGAACCTGCACAGCTCAACTCATGAGTCCAGTCCATACAGAGCTGTGAGACATGACCTCCTGCAGCTCTACAGACACAGTAAGAACAAATCACTGTTTCTTCTCCCCCTTTTCCTGGATGCACATTTTTGCTCCTGCCTTTTCCTGCAAAGCATCACCAAATGTGGATGTTAACTGATTATTGATTTGTTAGGAAATGTCAGTTATAGTAAAACAGAGCAACAACTGCATTTTGCCCCCACTATTTTCTACATTTATGGTTTATAAAAGGATCCTAAACTCCATTTAGATCAATATCTCATTGACTAAGTCAATACATGTTAAATTAATTTACTTTGAAAATCATGTTGAAAAGATGATTAAGTCAAATTAGCAAGGAACACATGAAGACATTCAATACCATTTTAATAGCAAAAGTGAAAATGAATTTTACTATTTAAAGTGAAAAAAAATTACAACAGGTGAAACTAGATGCAATAATTCAGAAGTCATTTCAAAAATCAACACAGAAATGGAAACATTTATTTCCTAAGTACCAGAACAGAAGTCCAGCCTAATGAATCAAGTGTCAAGAAACAAATGCATGTTTCTCTAAATTTGTCTGTCAATAAGTTAAAGGATGTTGTGAAATGACACCCAAACATTTCCCCCCCAGAAGATGACTCCATCAGGTACGCCCACCTCGACATCGCTGCCATGGAAACAGCTCAGAGAGTGGGGGCGGAGCATGTTCAGGGCAGAGAGGACAGGCTGACTCAGCTGGAGAGCAGGTGGCGAGGGCCACCGAACTGACTCTGCGACGCCCAACTCCAGAAGCACTTCAGAGTGGTTTTCCACCGCAGCTCCCTCTGAATATCTCAGCAAGCTGGAAGGCCTGCTCCCAGTCGGTCGTACCGATCGCTGCTGCACTTACACACACCCACAGGTTCACCCGCGCAGTCATTTCCACAAGCAATTCATTCCACTACAAGTAAGAAAATGTGTGGGAGGTCTTTCTGCTGCTGTCATCTTGTAAAGTGCAACTTGTTTTTAAATTGGTGTTTGACAGAAATTTCACTGCATGGCACTTAACTTAAGGAATTTAGTTTTGTTAGTTTTTTTTTTTTTTACACAAGGTTGGCGCACTAGTAAAAACTGACTTAATTAGGAAGGAATGGCACCAAAGTCATGGTTGATTTAGACAAAGAAAAACAGGGTGCCATGATGTGTTGAGCCGAGATGACATTTATAAACAGCCGCCGTTTGTGTTTGCAGCAGGATGTGATCTCACAATGAGATCAAGCCCTCCTCGTTGCACTGAAACCAACAATCAACTGTAAAGAGTCCCAACTCGCCGAGCTATCATTCCGCATCAAAGTGGCGAAGCGTTCGATTGAAATAAGCGGCTTAGAGTTGGATCCCCGGTGCAAATGACATTAATCCGAGCCCATGTGGCTCGAGCAGGACACGGATGGGTAATCAGCCGGTCGCTGACATTATTCATCACAGCAATCAATGATTCTGCTGCAGTGGCTCTCTGAGGGGAGCCGCTGCTTAAGGGGAAAAGCACAATTTGGGTTTCAGCTGCTCTGCTTCCTAACATAAGAAGCGATTCAATATTTAGCTAATTCTTTTTACAGCTACAGTTTTCTACCTAATGTCTCTGTGGAAGAAAAAACAAGATGATGTACCATGAACATATAATAATGTTACTTCTGTAGGACTTGTAAATATTAGCTGCTTCTTTGTTTACCAAGAAAAAAAAAAAAAAAAAAAACTTTACTAGAGATGATATATTTTTAAAACCTCAGTTGTGTATATTGGCATGTTTTTGTGAAAATTAAAGATTAACTGCTTGTTCTCTACATTTTTGATTGATCATTTTAACACTTTTGCATCATTTCAATAAACCGACCTACAACTGCCAACAGTGGCGGCAGCACAAATACCAGTCTAAATATTTAATTTTCACAATTAATTACAGACAAATGCAGAGAAACACAACATTGTTGCCCTTGTTTCACCAACCAGATCTGGCAGAAGTAAAGGAGTAGTGCCACATTTTCAGCTTCAGGTACTAAAACTGGTTTTCCACATTTGCTGGATTTATCATACAATTACAACAGAAATGTTTTGTAATTAAATTCTTTCACTAACACATTTTATTTGATCAGTTTACTAAAAAAGTGAAAGTTTGTCCGTCTGATCTGCAAACTTTGTATAAATCATTCATTCAGCCAGTCACACAGTAAAAAAGAAAACCTTCCATATCATATTTTTCAGTAGCTGACAGGAATGATTCCCACAGTTCAAGCAGGGTGCAGTTTCATGATCCTCCAGTGGTGGCGATCAGGAGCTGAACCTCACAGCTCGTTGTGCTGCAGACCCTGACGAGAGATCTTATTGGACAAGTCCTGCATGTGTTTCTTCATCTGAAATCAGAGGCACACATTTTGCAACATGCTTCACGTCCGCAGCACTCAAGTTTACAAGTAGATACAAATCTAACTTCTCTTTTTATTGTGTTATTACCACATAAAGAGTATCCAAATCAGACAAGAAAGATTAAGAGAGAACTTTTTCTTCTTTCTTTAGAATTTTGAAGAACGTGATTAAAATAAAAAAAATGTTTTCTCTATAAACTGACAATATTTCTATCAAAATCCAGAGAGAAAATGTGTTTTTCTGAACAATTATTTTCAGGACATGACAAATTATCAAAATAAGATGTAGAATTTTCAGAACTTGGAGTAACGTTCCAGAGCTTTATCTTAGAGCCCAGACTTTCAATTACAGCTTTCATGGGTCTCTGCATGTTTTCCACCAGCATTGCTGTTGGATCTAATTAGCAGCTCATTAAGCAGAATGATGTACGTTTGTAATGGAGTACACACACTGGAATACAATGAGGTGATTCATGTAGTGATGTTTATTAAAGACAATGCTACATTCGTCTCTTTTTCTGGAGCTAACAATAAAGACAATAGTGAGTACGGTAGTCTTAAATCTGTAGTTTATAATGTCCAGCAGGAGGTGACTTATGTAGTTGCAAAATTTGTCTAAATAAGAGGTTCAAGAGCATCTCTTTATTTTATAGAAGATCCTGTCTTACCTTGTAACCCATCTCTCTGGTCTTTTCAGAGAGTGTGTTGTACTTCTCCTGGTTCCTCTTGATGTGTTCTTTGTCTCCCAGAGACTCAACATGTCGCAGCTTCTGGTGAGACAGCTCCAGCTGCTCCTGGTAGTGGTTGTGCTTCTCCACTTTGGTCTCAAAGTGATGCAGCTCCTCCTGAAAGAGCGGAGAGAAGCTGGCTATGAACTGAGCAGAGCGAGTTCGCCTTCAATTACATGGACAGCAGAGCTGATAAACACTTGAAGCAGCAGATAAAGCAGAAATGTCACTGCAAACTCAAGCTGAATGTAGCCCTGTGATCCATCTGATCTTGGCTTCGATACAAAGTGAAGGGCAAAGTAATGCATCTAATCCTGCTTCTACCAAAGCAGCACTTGAGTTAAAAGTTGAACCTCTCGAGTTAAAATGAACGGGGCAAAAAAAAAAAAAAAAAAAAAAAAAAAAGTTTCTAAGAGGCAGACTGACAAAATCCTCACAAAGCAACATCGGTAAGTGCTGTAAGCCTCACCTTGAGAGACTCCAGCTCATCTTTGCTGAGGTTTGCCCTCTTTGCAGCCTCCCACAGTTCAATCACACGCGGCTCCCGAAACACTGCAGAGCAACGACACACACAGAAAGGTGAAGAGACAAACTAAGGAGACGGTTTGGAGCTACAACGGCTCTGAAACAGAGACAAATGACGTTTTAATATGACAAACAACATACCCCACTTCTCACTTGTTCTTCACATAAACAATGAATGAACAATGTTTCCAAATACTTTCCAATTCACAAATTTAGACATTACCTGAATAAAATAAAAAGAAGCAAAATTTCTGTTCATTTTCCATGGCAAATATCAAAATTTACTGTTAATTTACAATGCCGGGATAAAATCATCATCTCAAATGATCAAAATTAACATATTGTTAATGGGGAAATAAAAATTAATGGGAAAGGATGTTGCCATTTACTAGTTCATTCTGTCTCTATAGTAGTATATGGAGATGAACTGATCAGGTAAACTCAACTCTTATTGATCAGAAATTATAATTTAGGTTGTAAAAATATGTTATTAGGGGTTCTGATGGTGTTTAAACCTGCAGAGAAGGACTTTCTGGCCCTGGCAGCAAATTATTTTTAGAATACCTCATATAAATAAGCCATTTATCAGTTTAATGAAACACAGCAGCAGCGAACAGAAGCAGCTGAAAGTCTCACATTTGTACACATTACCAGTCACTATTGCAGTAAATTATGAGCAAACAAAGGGACAAGAAGTAACTGATTTACAATATTTAATAAGACCCATGGACAGAAGGCATATAAAAAGTAAAATCAACTCTTTCAACATGAGAAAGTTTATGCTCAAAAACCTCAGTACCCATAGTTGCCTCACTAATCTACCTGCTGAGTGGCTGTGAGAGGCATGAACCATGTTGTCCCCATTCAACCACCTTCTATTATCATGAAAAGATTCTTCATGAGAGTGATGTTCTTACTCCAATATTTGTGTGCTGACCAGAAAACGATCCAGTCTGTTTGCTGAGGGTTTTCATTCTCTGCAGTTCTAGACAATGTGTCGTCAATCGTTTGCGGACGCAGCTTTACGTTTTGATTATTTATGTCTCTTACTTTTAAGGTTTGTTTTAAGGAATTCTGGTGATTAAATATTTCTTTATAATAAGAACTCATAGCTTTATGGGTAGCCAGGCTTCAAGTAATACATCAGGTTCCTGCTGATGAAAGGATTAACATTTCCCTCAGTATCACCTCCAGATACTCCAGGACAATGAAGCTCAAGTTACTGCTAGTGGCTGTACAAAGTGTAAAGTGCTTTATTATCCTAAATGTATTTTTAATGTTCTATATAACTTCAACTATTGAGAATATATTACAAGCAGCCATTTATTCTTCTCAGCCCTAAAGCATAAACAGATTTTATTATTTTACTAGAGATGAAACTGATCAATCAACATCAGAATCTGATGAGTTTTCCCTTTATCAGTTCTGATCAATGACTGGTAGGTCGAATTTAATGAATTACAACTAAGAACTTGTGCCAGCTTTAGTGAATAAATATATCAGATGTACTCTAGCGCACTCTGTTTTTAGTTTAATAAAAAGGCCGATAAAAGTTAGAGATAAATGCCTCGGTTTATAAATGGAGATCATATCTTTATTCCTTCAATTTATGAGATTCAAACTGCTGCCAAGCTACCTGCAGGACATATTTACTACAATAGTAACAGAAAATAGTAAATAAATTTAGTTATTGAATTAAAACTGTATTGGAAATGTCTCGACTGTGGTGCTAAGGAAAAAAACACTCATAATTAATTATAAACTAATTGATAAACAGCGCTGTGTAAATTATGTAGCGCCCTCTCACTTACTCCCCACCTTCCTCCGTCTTTCAACACACTCCTCATAAACATGCTGTTGCAGTAACAGTAACTGACATATTAAAAAAAATGTCAGAAGGAAGTAGAGTCCTGTCTGTATTTATTTGGATACAGAGTAGGATCCATGTGGTCACTCAGGACGCATTTAAATACCAAATCTGAATGAGGCATTTCAAGCAGGACGCTTCAAATCCAACAACTCAACACTGATGTTGATGCCTGGCCTGAACGAACCTTTGTAATACGAGACATTGTTATATTGTGTTTTTTGTTTACCATATTATTGGTGGCTTGTATACTTGTAACATCATAAAGTGGATTAAATTGAAGTCACTCTGAAGGCTCCGGCACCAAATGCGCAGCCCAGAACTGCTTAAATGTTGCAACAGTTTTATGGTAATTCTTTAATCACAACTTCTCTCACATGCTGCTATATGCCAGTGTTTTTATATCCTTAGGTTCATTATGGCCTCTAGCTTCTGCTTTCGAGCAACATTTTTCCTGATTTCCTTCTCCTAAAAAAGTGCCATATAAATCTTTACCTCGTTAGAGACACTTTGCTATTTGTAACCCTTTAAAAAAGGCACTTTGAGTTCCGTATTGATGTCGGAGAAGGGGAACCTTGGGCTACATTCTTGACTGCTTTGTGCTCAGTCTGTTCCTTTCACGCTTTTTTACATATTTTCCACATCTTTGGGCTGAAACCCCAAACGACTGAAAAGGAAAACTTTCAAGCTTTTATATATGATGTTAATAAAACAAACAGCATTTTGATGGTTTAAAGCAATAAACTTGAGGCGAGATGGAGGAACTAAAGAAGACATCATTGTGACAATGTCCTTGTTTTATATATAACCAATCTTAAACTCTTATTAGATTTTCATCTCTTTTAAAAGCTAGAACACAGAAATAGAAAATATGATTATACAGGAAGCTTAGCGCTTATCGCCCAGTGCTATAATAAAAGTTTTATAACTAAGATAAGACCAACCTGCATCTTAGTTGGTCTTCAAAACTCATCAGAAATTACACCATAGAAAAGTAAGACCTTTATTTTAAAACGCAGCAGAGTTTTTGTTTTGAAATACCAACAGAATCACTCTTTTTCACACCTGGAATCTAGTTTTATAAACTTTTTATAGTTTTATAAATACAAACTAATGAAAGACAGAACAGCCTTATTTCCAAAGGAAACAATCCTGTTATCACTAGTCTACTGCAGAAATTTAACTGATACACAAAATGTTATTGGTGAAACCAGTTTTGAAGGTCTAACATGACTCTTTTGTTGATCACTGGTTTAGGAATTTTAAATCTACTTAAGCAATAATCCATGAAGACCTGAACTCCCATTTTGTCACATTTTTAAAGCCTCACATAATCACTGATTTAGGCTCATTAGGGATTTGGATCCTTATTTAGTTGCAATAACATTAAAATAGGAAGAGACTTACTCCATGTCCCTGGTTGTCATGGCGATGCTCACTTTTTTCCCATAAGGGATCAGAGGGAGAAAGTAGTACCTCAGTTCATCTCGTAAAGACAAACAAAAATCACACAAGATGCAAAGACTCAAACCCTGAGTGACACCAGGGTCTGATACATGTTCATGGCAATGTTTATACTTATACACTCTTTTTTTCTGTAAAAGATATAAATCCACACTTCAAAAGAGGATTCGCACTGTAAATAAACCAGATTATATTGGTTTATTTACTCCCTGAGCACTGGAGGTAACTGACATAAAACTGAGTCCTAAAACATTGACCAACATTTCCTGAAAATAGACCGACGTTCTTATTAAAGTCACACTAATGATGTTTGCAGGTTGTAGTAAATTAACAATCCTCATCAAAACTGCATCAATAAATTTGTGCACATGACTGTTCAAAGGCTGGCCAGTCACTTCTTTGGCAAACATCACTAAAGATCATAAAATAAACTTTTTCATTTTATTGTGGATTTACGCAGAAGTGATTTCCAAGGATACTTAGTCACCTTGAATCAAAGGCTTGGATTGAGTTTTCTGTGCACACTCCTTTGCTTTAACAAAACAAGAGGAGAAGAAAGCAAATACTGACCAATGTAGAAGGGGACACGAGACCAGAACTACAACAGCAAAGACCCAAAGTATCCATCTGAATCAACTGAAGCTTGCAAAGAAAAAACTACAATGGATTCTGTGAGAAGAGGATGGATGAAAAAGCTGCAAATCTTAAGGAAAAAAAGAAAAGAAAACGCTAACTGGAATAAGGACAAACTGATTTATGTCAACGCTAGAACTTCGCTCTGAAAGCAGTTTTAAAAAACCTCAATCGTTTCCTATTGAAAACCAAATTGAATTTCAACTAAAAGCCAAAAGAAACATTTGTGTGACGCCTGTAGCATAGTACCTTTACAGAAGAGCGTTACTATGATTACAAGTCTTTGTGAATAAAGAGTCGGGGTAAATGAGAAGCGAGATGTGTTTTTCTTCCTCCTCACCGCTGTCTTGAGAGAAACCCTCGTGGCTGATTTTGCGGAGGCGCTCGAAGCCGTGGTTCAGGTCTCTCATTTTCTCCTTCAGCTCCGTGTGCTTCTGCTGCAGCAGGTGCTCTTTGGTGTCGCCCTCCATGGGGGAGATCACGTTCTTGTGAATTTCTAAAGAGAGGGCAGGAGACAAGTGGGGGGAGAGAAGGTGTTTGGGAGTGAGGCCAAGAAGAGACGAGTCAAAAGAGGAAGAAATGACAGAGGGATGGAAATTAAAGCAAACAAGCGTTTGATGAGAGTTTTGCAGAAGCTCTGAAATAGCCTTGAAAGACAATTGGTCTGATCTTGTGATATTAAAATCAATTCTTCTGTAAGAGCCGTGAATCACCTATAAGTCTGGACTTACTGACTAACGCCATCAGGTTATGAGATTCCCGTCTGTCTCATCTTCAAGGAGGAAAAACTCAAACAAAGGCCATAATAATAATACCAGCTGACATTTGGATCAAAAAGAGAAAAAAAGGGCAAACAAAATGAAAATCAAGGAACAGACAGACGGTGAGCAGACAAAGTGGTGAGATAGAGCCTCAGGCCCTGCAGGCAACATGTGATTGGCTCAATATTTAAACGCATCAGACAAGCATAAAAAAAAAACCTCCGGCTTGTCTCGGTGCGACATAGATGCTGTGGAGATTTTTTTTTTTAAATAAAAAAGGAAACGGCAGCAAAGTGTCAGTCCAGCCCAAAAGAGATGCGCCCATCCACTCTCCACATCTAGATGAAACACTGCGGGGGACTGCCAGCTCTGCTTAAATCTCTCAGTTTGACATGATGAGCAGTGACAAGAGTAAAGAGCGGTGGACGGGAACCTGTCCTGCCTGATACCTGCCACCGGACCGCAGAACTCAACGAGAAGCTTAGAACTCCAAAGGTCGATAAAATCAGTGCTATGTAGCCACACCAGGGTCCAAATCAGTTTGAGTTTACAGCAACTACCATTCACTATCAAACAGGTTCGATGGGTTAATGTGGTTCTGATCAGCTGGCTGAACAAAGGCTACTGCACTGATCATTTACTTACACAATAAACAAATCTCTTAATTGGAAATAATAGTGATTGCAAAAAAAGACACACAAAGAGCTGGTTTGGAAAGTGTTAGCTTGACATTTTACAATTACAAGTGATAAGCTATTAGAAACATGTCTACCACGTAGCCTATTATGGCTGAAAAGAAAGCAAACAGCCCAACTTATTATCCAAATAATATCAAAAATGCACAACGTTCTATGCAAAGCATATATAAAAAATAGTTTTTGCTGAAGTCTGCAAATCAAAATAAATGCATTTTATAATACTGCTATCATTGTATTAATATATTTTTTCAATTTTAGATTTGTGTGTAAATATTGCAATACTGTAGTATTTTTAATCAAGGTTGTCATGTTATGTCAATCTCAAACCGGCCCAATAAATGGTGAGCACAGATGAAGTGTCAATAAGTGCAGAATGGTCTGCAGTTTGTTTCAGTAGAAACATTTAGCTCACCCTCGGTCCTGCTGACTGTATCCATCAGGATGTTGTACTCATGGATTTTGTCTTTGTGATGCTGGAATTCCCTCTGCAAGCTCTGCAGCTCTTCGTTAGAGAACTTCCCCGAGCTCTTGGCCTGTTGGTAAAAGAGAACAGAGAGGAGTGTGCTTCAAAAGTTACCAAGAACAGTTTTCTGTGTCGCCTTTCCCCTCTCCTTTGCATCTGAGCACAAACCTTGTTCCAGAGCTTGTCCAGTTTGGGATCATCGAACACGTCTCCGTCTTTGGCCTCGTGGTCTTTCAGGGAGTTGGTCTCCATCGGCCTCATGTCCCGTTTCCCGTCCATGCCATACTTGGCCAGGATCACTGCGTAACAAAACCAGGATGGTGTAATTACAATCTGTGGTCCACAATCACTCCATTTGCTTTGTAAAAATGGCGGCAGCAGAGTTTGTTGTTGGTGAATGACAGCATAAAGTGAATCTGATTTGCATGTCCATTAATTAACCTTTTGACATAAAGTAATTTAATCCAAACAAAGTCAGTGAACAATTTAAAATAACAGCAAAAAAGAATCAGTAGTAATGAAGGCAGATGAAGCATAATAAACTTTTGTCATTATATTGACAACGCCTTAATGTGGGTGTTTAAAAAAAATGCTTGTGTTTCATGGAACATTAAAAAAACCCTTAAAATTCAACATTATGGAGAGAAAAAAAGGATTTACTTGAATATTCACTATCAAAACCTTACTTACAAACTAATAATCCATAAAAAATCTAATCATGGAACATTATGTTTTCTTCTGCACTGAATGCAACAAATAGTGTTGCCACCTATTTTATACTCCTGCAGTGTATAAAGTTGAACTTTAGTCCCTCAGAAAGTCTGTGCTCACTTTTCTATTCCAGTAAAATGGCTTTCAGCAGCTTATTCAGCAACATCTCAGCACTCTTATAAGCCATCATTGTGACATATTAACCCATAATGCATCAAGCGGGGGACACAGGGTTGTTTTATCTTTTCAATAAACAGAATAGAAGTAGTAGTATAATATTTTATGGCGCTGATGGACTTCTGTACTTCTTTGAGATGCTGTTTTCGACTCAATCGACGAGTCCAAACAGTAAAACAAGATTTTATTCTTGCAGTGAGTTTTACGAGAGGTGTTGCATAATGAGACAAATAAATATTTTTAAATTTAAAAAAAGAGCAAAAGAAGTCATGGGTTAGATGAATGTTTACAGGAGCTCTTTGTTAAAAAAAATATATATGTTGGCCAGCAAAAGGTCAGAGAGTTAGTGGCTGGAGCTGCTGGTGCAGAAATGCTACCCTTTCACTGAGAGTAATGAGGAGCTTAGATAACAATCTTTAGACATTTTGATCTACAATAGTTGTATAAAATGTGGAGAAATTAAAGTGCTTACCCAATAAAAATAAGAATGTATTGCACAAGCTGACAAAACCTGTAATATTTGTATTTCATGTATAAACTAAAGACTCTTAAAATTGAAAGTAGTTGGAAAAAAAGTGTGGAGGAGATAGGGAGGCCAGAGAGAAGTTCACAGAGGAAAGGAAAAGAGAGACTCGAAGTAGAGGGAGATCACCCACAAAAAAAGAGAGACAAGATCAACTTTATATGAAGGGACAATGTACTGCATTAATCAAGTCTTAAAACTCAGGGATGTTGAAACTGAGAGTTTAATCAAATCTCAGCAGAAATACAGAAATCCCCATCAATAATATATTTTTTGAATTTAAAACATGCTTATCTGCCCTCTGGGATACAACTACCAAAAATTTTTGCATGGTAACAATTAGGTACATTATTATAAAACAATATTGTGATGAGGATATTTTTGCATTACACTGCGAAGCTCTGTTTTTCCTTCTAATAGTGAACAGCTACCTTTTATCCAGTCTTAACATTTCATAGCAGATCCCGTTTTTTTGTTATTGTTTTTTTTTGTTTGTTTTATGCAACACATGGGTTCAAGGAAGCCAAGGTGGATGGGATGCAAAATTACCTTAGGAACAAATAGCAGTGATTCTAAAAAGGGTTTTGACCAACAATGCTTGTCGACTGACCAAAATTCAAACCCAGCCCAAGGAGTCACTGATTAACCTTCATCAGATTTCCCTCTCAACTGGCCAAATTCCTTAGAAAAAAGACAAAGCCAGTAAAGAGAAATGTTTGCACCCTGCTCACATAAGAGATGATTCTACAGCTCCTGCGGTTGCTATGAGTCGGCTGGATAAAGAATATCCATCCATGTTGTTACACTTAGTAAATAATTTTGATCATTTTCTATATCCCTCATTTAAAGTAACAATTAACTGTTAAATGTGTGATCATTTTTGTAGATCAGTATTTAAGAGGTTCTGTCTTGTTTTTCATACCTAAATATTTCACATCCTCAAACTTATTTTTGTGTCAGCCAAAGAAAACTTTGGTAAATACACAAAAAAAAATTCAAATTAGGATTTTATTTACAAAAGGGGAAAAAAATCCAACCTTGCTCTTTGTAAAAATATAATTAATAAAGTCCCCGACCTTCGGGTCTGGAAAGGGTCACAGAGCAATTTCAAAGGGCTTCAGACTAATTGGAGTAACTAAACAAATAAATAAATGATTTCCTGATCTGATGAGATCTGTTCATTGGATAATTGTGTTTTGTATTTCGATAATAAAGTGAAAGGAAAAACATAACAGTGTGTTGACAGATAAAATATTTGGATAAATTATTTTAATTTTTTGTTGTAATCGTGAAACCTGTATCTCCTCATGCTGATAATCGAGAACCACGCTGCACTAAAATTAATCTCTACATTTTGTATGTTTGTTTGGTCTCTAATGCTCTGAAGATCAACATTTATAGCAAAAGTGTTTCATTGATTTGTTGTGTGTGAAAATCGAGTTAAATGGGATCACTGGAGAGGGTACAGCGTCTTGTTTCTGAGCTGCTGCCAGAGGTGCTACAGGGAAGAGGGCGTCCACCTGCTGCTTGTGGCAGAAAGCATCAGATACTTGTGTGGGCGGCTGCTTCATCACCTGCAGTTTAGCAGGAGAACATCCTTTCATGCGCTTGTACATCAGCTCCCGTTTCCATCCTAACTTGATTAAGCATTTCTTGGTAAATTTAAATCTGCCCCACGCTCAACTCCCCTGCACAGGATTATGCCAGCTTGAACTGTCCACATTTTCTATTGATGTTAAATACTGTCAATGGTGTTGAACTATAAATATACATTTAAATTTCTTAAAAACAAAATAAAAAAAAAAAGAACAGACTTATTTTCTTACTTTAGGCTGTTCTCACCGTTAAAGTTGCGCCTGAGCTGGGCTTCTTTCTCCCCGTTCTCATCCAGGCCTTCCACCTTCATTTTTTTCCACTGCAGCTCATCTTTTTCCTGAATCTTTAGGTCGCTGTGCAGCTCGGCCTGTCTCACTGGCATCAGCTGCATCTGTCAACACAAAAGGAGCAGAAAATGAAGAATTGCTCTGATAGGAAGAGGAGAAGTGTGTCTGCTTGGTTACTATTTTTAATGTTCCATCAGTCCACAAAAAAAAACTGTAATAGTAGTAATAAAAAAACAGACGAAGTGTATGACAGATACAGTTTGGTTCTATTGTCCTTCCTGCTAAATACATATTACCTTTAGAACCAATTAGTCAACATACTACGCCATCATCCCACTTCTGCATGTTTCACTGCAGCTTTGAGAATACGAACAACAGGCTTGAAAGCTGGGCAGTCTCCCCTCCACTCCCTCATAGGATGCCGTACTTTCCCACCGGAAGACGTCAGCCCAGATTGCGTCTCCAGCACCACCACAATGAGAACTGGAGCGCCTCATGGTTGTGTACTCAGTCTACTGATGATCATGACCATACGCTGCTTAAACCGCATCATCAGGGTCGCTGATGACGACACACTACGGCGGATCTCATCCGTAAGAGAGACAGATCAGCACATAGAGAGGAAATGCAAGTCTGACGCAAAGTTAACAGTCTGTCTGTGAACGATGTAAAACAGATGACTCCTCTGTGGATGCTCCTTAACCATTTAACACTTTTTCAATGTCAAACTAAGACGTTTATGACGATTAAAAGGCCTGGAATTAAAGACTGTGCTAATTTGGCTGAGAACGTCATTCTGATCCCCACTTTGTCACAATGCTAAAATTAGCGTTGAAGCCTTTTCACTATTCATTATTATTAAAGAGTTTGTGATTCTTGAGACTGTTATACTCTCAGCTATGACATCTACGGGCAAAATAATACGTCAGGTTTAACCTCTTTCAATATTTATTAATTTCCACCAGAACGCAGAAATGTGTTTCTTTATTAGAATTGCAGATAGCAACTTATTCTGTCTTGAAGTACGTACCCGTTTGGCTTTCTCCCACACCTGGTTGAGTTTAGCTATCCTGAACTCCGCTGTCTGCCCGTCGCTATCACTCTGCGTGGGCTCATTCACATCCCGAGAGTATTTCCCAGCCATGACGCCCACACCGAGACAAAGCGCCGCCACCAAACACTGCAGCCTCATTTTTAAGAGTAGCTACACGCCAAAAGGGACAACAAACGAGGATAAAACTGCAACCACGGAGCACAACAGAGTGTTATTGTAGCTCACTCCAGCACACAGTAAGTCATGTGTTCAAAGAGGGGTGGGATTTGTCTTGAACAGTAGAACTCTGGGATATGTAGTTTTATCTTTCCCGCTTCCTGGGACTGGTAAAACGGACTAAACCCTGTATTGACTACAACTTCCAAGATGCCGCGGGGTCCAGTTGCCAAGCAACGAAGCAGCTTTAATCCTGTGAGCGAATGGTAAGCCTCCACGCGTTTACACCGCTGGATGCTGTTCACATCTTCCAAGGAACTACAAAACGACAGTTTTTCATCATTTTTATAGTTTATAGGAGAAGTAAACTATGAAGTCTAACTGAGTGCACAAAGCAATGTTACAAAGCAATACAACTTTTATATTATATTGCTTTGAACATTGATGTTCGTGGTGTTATGCACAGCGAACATCATTTCCAGATATAACCAGTGAAAGAGTAAGGGTGATGATGATGATTAATTAATATAATTTATTTAGCATTTTTATTACGTAAATTAAATACTATTTGTTGTCTATTGTATTTTTGAATGTACTTGTTTTAAATTTCCATACCTTCCTCATAAATATAAACACCACCAACAACAACAACAACAACAAACAGGGTTTAGTGGTCATTCCTGTAGAACTATCATATACATTCTTTAAATCTAATATCTGTTTAAGTGCATAATTTTCCTCCATATTGTAGCAGATGTAATTTTAAATGGAGCAAAATGGTGTTCCATTTGCATTATGAGCACTATTCATCTCTCGTCTTTAAATATTTTATCTTTGTCACATAAAAAAAACACTTTGCAGCGCTGAAACAAAGATGAGCTAGAATGAAGAAATGCTAAGCCATCATAAATCTGGAAAGGCCACATGGAGTAGATAATGCAATACTCTCACTTATGATTGATATCATTCATTTCTCATCTGAGACAAATAGGATAATTACATTTTCTTAGACAGAAAATAGGAGAAATATTTATATATATTTATAATATTTAATCCAAAGGAGTTGTTTGTGCAGCATCCATGCCAATACACCACAAAACTCAACCTAAACCCAGTTAAACCTAGCATTAAATTTGAAAAAATGAGAGTAAGGATAAGAGACAGGCTGAGGGAAAGATGTTATATTGTTATTCTCTGCCTCAATGAAATTGTTTTGCATTGTCATACCAATAAATTTGATTCAGCTCAAGCTGAATCGAACTCAAGTGTGTGCAAGGAAGAACAAAGTAGAAGGCAATCAATGGATCTGTGGGACTCTATGTTGCACAAATTCAAATAAATCACTTATAGGACCAAAACAAATCACTTCATCTTCCTTAGTAATTTTAAATCAGAAGTCCATCATTTATCACAAAGCGTTTTCTCAAGATCTACTTGATGTAAAAGATCTAATGACTTTGTTGAAAAGAATGTGAGCTTAACATGAGCGGATATTACTGTCAATACAGAAAGAGGACATCAAATTTACGACTTTATAAAAAGAGGGAGCAAAGACAAACAGCAGCCAGGGCTATAAAATAGTATACGGTTTTTATTTTAGAAAAAACGTTTTCTCGTGTTCAGCCCTGTCCCTGTTGGTTTTTATCACCCAGTTTTAATAGCGATGTTCAATTCAATGTGCAAACAGCTCCAGATGCTATCTCAGCTTTCTTGATCTTCCCAACCCCACATCCTTCCTACCAGCCTCTGTCTTTGTTCCGTCTCTGTTTATGGCTCCTTCGTGAAAGCAGCTTTCTGCTTTAATGAGCAGCAGCGTCGGCCAGAGATCTGGGGCTGATGGAGCCGTGCCTAATGAATGTGTCTGTCTGGCATAGAGGACAGCAGGCGAGCATGAAAGGTCAACGTAACCTCGTCAAAAACACTGGGATTTGGTCAGAAAAAACAAGGAAGTGTCCCTGGTTCTGGCAACACATGTAATTTATATGTACACATACAATGGCCCTTAGTTTTTTTTTTTTAATCACCTGCTCAGCTGTCTTAATGGCAAAAGAAATTACAAACAGTCAGGAGAAGAAATGTTCAGGTTAGTTTTGACACTATTATATAATTAATTTGATTAACAATTAATACAAATGTGTCGTTACTCTCTCTCCCTCAGTCTGCCTACCTGGTCTCAATTCTCAGCTGTTCATCAGCCACCTGTAATCAAGTACATAAGCTCCTCACTTGCATTAGCTTCCTTCTGGATTCTCCTGTTTGCTTCTGTTTTTGTAACTTTCTCTATATTTTTATTAAAATGCTATTATTCTTTCATCCTGCCTCCAATGTCCTGCATTTTGGTTCCAGCTGCAGACACTGTAATCATCTGTTTATTTATTTATTTATTTATCATGAATCTAAAACTGAATAAGGAAAGTAGCTTATTTTCTTTTCTTTCTTTTTTTTATTATCATAGAGAGCTTATGTAATTTAATCCTATCAGTTCCTCCTAAGTAAGGCTGTCGGGACATTTTAACTCGAGAAGTTTTGTTTATTCAGTCCTGGAAAATAGTGAAGCCTGCTGGATGTGGACTTACAGGGAACATATGTTAAGCAATTTAGACTTGCTCTGTGGCTCAAATCCTTGAGCAAAGCAAGCCTAACATTTTGAAAGGTGACCTTCATGATTGGCAGCTCAGAGGTGTCAAATTGGCAAGAAGGCATTTCAATGCAAGTGTTTCTGGAAAGACACAAATGAAGACAAATGTCTCAAATTTTACACAATGATTCTATCACAGTTGGGTCTTTGTTTCTTTTCTGTTTCTATTCTCTTCAATTTTTTCCCTCATAGCAATAGGTAGAGCTTTTGGGAGGGTGAAAAGGAACAAAAGTTTGGACAGTGACACGTTTATAAAAGTTTATAACAAAATCTAAAACATGCGAAGTGAATTGCAATTGATTAATTCCTGGAAGATGGACCTATTTGTGTCCAATGTTCTGCCAGTTAAATGTCACACTGCAGCCTGCTGTGAGTTTCTTCTCTGTCATTAAACCTAATGAGATCCTGGCGAGACAAGTTGTGCTTTGCACATTAACCCTGGAACAGTCTGAGGATGTTATGTAGAATGAAATGTAAAGAAATTACTCTTCAGAGATTTTTCTGTTAATTACGGCATGTATCTGGACTTTTAGCTGTAATTTCTTAACCAAACAACAGAACAAGGCTTTAACTCCCTCATATTGTTACTCATGATTTTTAGTGTGATTACCTCAGGCTGTATGAGTGAATGCAAGTGTCCAAACTGATCCGACCACCCACTGTTCCTCTTGCTGTGTCAGCTGATAAATGTAAACAGCAGTTCATTTCTTATAGATCTTGCTGCAGGAAACCATTTTGATAAATTACACATTTACTTCTTTTTATTTTCTGCTTGTCTCTCATTGATTCTGCAGAGACTTCTAAATCGACTTCTTAATAGAAGAGAAATCCTGCAATACATTCAACACTATGAAAAATGTAAAGAAATAGGTACAGAACCATTCAAGTTCAGTATGTTAAACTAAATTCTTTGTTTGGAGGAAACCTAGGACTCTGGACAGACAATAGAGATTATGCTAAGAAAAATGTGCAAAGATTCATGTTTCTGTATGCACCAATTTAGTGAAATGCTCTAAGAGGAGACTTCATGCTGTTTCATATCTTGTATGTATGCTATCATTTTGAAAAACATGTCATGTGGATCTAATCATGAGCAAAAAAGAAAAAGGGGATTATGGAGCATCAAATCCTGCTCTGTCTTTAAGCTGTGTGCTGCTTTTGATGTGCTACAATTTTGAAAAACTTGTAAATATTGAAAAATCAGGTGAAATTCAATGTATTTCAATGTTTCCAACACATCCATGGCAGCCTTGATCATGTGATGACCAAGCTGTGTTTGCTGCAGTTCCAGATATGTGCATAGGTTTTGGAGGAATGTTATTTACCTTTTGCATCATGTCTTCCAGTGGTGTAGAAACAAAATGCTAATATGAATAGCGTGAGGTGGGTAAAAGTGTGATCCTATTGACAAAACTGAGTGGGATACAGACCTTATAGCCAATAATCTGTGGGATTCGTTTAAGTAAAAAACTTTATTATACAATAAAAATGTACTCGCTTGAATAGGATTTATATATAAAAAAAGATGGCTTCAGGCAAAATACATTAGTAAATTGAAGGATGAATTAATTTTAAACTATTCACAGTAACAGACCTGCTATTTTGCACCTGTTCAACAATAAGTTGCAAACTATTATGTGATTTTTCCTTAAGATTACATTTTTAATCAGACAACGTGTATTAAATCTGAAAACAAAAGTAAAATACTTGTTCTCTACATTTTTTTTTTTGTTTAAAAATAAATGTAGGCATCATAAAAACAAGCTATTTTGTTTCAAAGTGTTGTGTTGCTTTTGTGGCTCTAAAAGATTTTTGTTTAGCTGGACCAAATGCAAAGATGGCACTTAGGTTTTCTAAAAGTTGCTGAGCCCTGGTCTAAAACTACCAGGGCTCAGCAACTTTATTTAATCAGTTTTAAAAACTGATTAAATGAATAATTTGCTTCCAATATGCTGGAATAAACAGTCACTCATTTAACAAAAAACACAGAAAACACACAGAAACATTACCATTCATTTTTAATTAGTTCTGTGTTTGCACGGAGGGCTCGGATGTTGTTTTTGTCTTTTTAGTTTAACCCTTTTCTTAATCCTTTCCTTGGGAGAAACGTTTCTCTGCTCAGAGCTGAAGAGCGATCGTCAAGCAGGAGCTTTGTCCTGCTTGACGATCACTTTTGTGGCAAGTAACAATTTTCTCACCCACACCATGGAAATGATTTCCATGGTATACTAAGAACTTGTGCACATGCATTTAGCACTTATTGTATTCCTGTAGGGACAAGGAAATAATGACGACTGTTCCAGCACTGAGTGGCACTTCTTAGTCTTGTAATGTTCTATTAAGTATGAAAATCAACCATTGGCTAGAATAAAGCATTTATGTTCACATCTTCATGATTTCATGTATATATTCAGCTTTATGAGATTAGGTTGTTGTTCACTGATTAAACCATTTGCTAGGCTCATTTGGGGTTGTTTGTGTAAAAAGAAGACAAAATGATATATTAAACTTTTGTTAAATGTTATCAGTCTGTTGACCTTTTTCTTCCCGTCTCCCAGAGTCCATGCTTCATCGGATTCAATAAGAGACATTAAATTTTAAAAGCAAATCTCAGTTTAGAGATTTATTTCTTGGCGGTGCTGGAGGAGTAACTGAGGATCAACTGGGAAGCGATGGATGATGCTGACATGAAAAAGCAAGTTTCTAAATAAGATGTTCCCTTTGATGGCTCATTTTCTAGGTTGGAAATTATAATAATTTGCTGACTTCTGTAGTTAGTAGGTACAGAAGGCCTGGCGCTTTTTGTAATTTTGTATCTTAGGCCACTATCATGTAGCCATATGTCTTTACTGCTGTGGATCGAATAGAATATAATCACTTTTTTAAATCCCTTAGGAGGAAGTGAGTGGGCAAAGAACAGACACGATAGGAAAGAAAAAACAGGGATGTAAAAGCAAGCAGTTAAAAAACCAGCAGCCGACTACAGATCTGAAGACAGCATTGTGATAACGCACATGGGAAAACACAGCAAAAGACACAAGTTAAAAAAAAGACTAAAAGGTTAGACTCAGAGTTAACATAGCAGAGCAAACAGGAACTGACAAATGTAGAGTCCCTCTAGCCTCTAAGGAGCATCCTTGTCCAGAAATATTTATTTTCTGAATCCTGTGGGGCAGACTGCACAAACCTGGTAGTGAGAGTCTTGTTTCTCTTGCTACATTGTGGATCCTGCTGTTTGTGTTGGACTGAAAGGCAAACAGACACACCGGATACGAAAGTTCGGATTCATATGAAGAAAGCTCTTTGTTGGGAAGAATGCACTACACAGTAACCATCGACATAATAAAAACATGTCATATCACAAACAAAAACAAATGGAATAAATAAAAATGGTGGCAGAGAGGTGGTGGAAAATGAGGGATGTTTACAAGTTTGATCCACATGTTTCTCTGTCACTTTCAAACCTATTTTGTTTATTTACATTAAAAATAAATGTGCTGTCCAATCTGTTCAATATGATCTTTTTCACAACTTCTCAAGTTCTGAAGAACATATTTACATCCATAGCTTGGACTTTAATTATACAAACAAAATTGAGAAAAAAACAAAGAAAAACTGAATCATCTGGTCCGTAACCTCTTCTTTACCTGTACCATTTGTGTGGTCAAACATATTGTTACAAAGCAAAGATTTCAGCACTAATTGTGTTTTACAACAACAACAACAAAAAAAACACATTTTGTTTAGCACTATTCCCCTCTACTAAGAAGGTCCTGAGTGTAAATCCCAGCCATATTCTGTATATATTTTGAATGTTCTCCCTGCATGCGTTCGGTCTTTCCATGTATTCCAGCTTCCTAACTCAATCTAAGAATATGCATGTTTGGTTAATTCATCCCTCCAAAATTCCCTCTACATGGGAGGTTTTACATCCTGTAAACACGTCATGCTTTTTCTGCACAGAAAGGGATCTATGAATAAAGTTTGACTGACTGAGTGTTCATTTGACTTGCTGTGAGTCTGTGTTTCCCTGTGGCTGAATGGTGGCCTGTAAAGGAAGTACCTTATCTCTCGCCCAAAAAGTGTTGGAGACCGGACACCAGATAAAAAAATTGAATAAATACGAATAAAATCACTCATAAAAATAGTGAACAAAGGTAAACTAGTTAAGTTACACTAAGGACTACATCTGTTGAAGAATAATGGAAACTTTAATACCACTTTTTAAAAAAAAAAATCCATTCCATGGATCTTCTGCTACATCTCTTTCCAATAGTACACAAGTCCTTTTCTCATTTTCTGCCTTTCATTCAATTTTTTTCCCCTGTCTCACGTACATTTACAGTCACCCTGACTCCACTTTCAAGTGTCTGTCAAGTGCAAACTCAGATGTCCTCTGGCAGACTGCTCTGTCAGGAAGTGAACTTGACTAAGTTACAAAGTCCAGAGGTCACAATCTGCAGTCCATATGAATAATGGTAATCATGTATGTGTGTGAGCTTTATGTTAATCAGCTTTATGTTAATATATCTCTGCATAAAAACATAGTGAACATTTCCATAGACCTCACGCACAATCTTAACTAAACATCACAACAAACGGGAGTTACCTTAAGAGTGTCCTGTGGATATTGTTCTTTGATGGCATTTAAACATAATTAAGCATGAATGTTAATTTCTTAAAAGTCAAAGGGCTACCATATACAAGCTCAGAGATGGATTAATATAAAATGGCAACAAACAGACGATTTTCACATGAATTTTCATTGACTGACTTGCTTATATTAGTCTAGACTGCTTTCCACATTTTAATATGTTATCAAGCAGTTACGATATTTGCTTAGTAATAGTTTTTAAAATTACCCTGAAATAAATGTAATTTTTTGTGTTTTATATTATGAACCGATAAGAAAAAATACTATCAATTAAGGACCAAATCAAGTACAGATAATCATAGCAATAAATCATGTAAGGAAGCGTTTTGATCTTTGACTGCTTGAGGCAGGTGTGAAATGTTTCTCTGTTAAAATAGTCAGAAAGTTATTGATTCAGTGTATAGAGCTGCACAAAAAAGATAAATAAATAAAATTAATGAACCCTTTGCTTTGTTTTTGAATTGGTGGCTGTTTTCCCAAATAAAATACCAGGCATCCGGGGAGAAATGAAATAGTCCTATCTTTGTTCCACTGCACATGCACGACCTTTTGTGTCTTTGTGACAGCAAAATCCTCAGGTATTGTGATAAAACCATAAAGTCACGTGGAGCAGCTAGAGAGAGTATTCACCCAAAATAGTGCATGTGAATGAATGGAGACTGTGCCCTTGGAATCTGAAAGGAGGAGAATACAAAATAAAAGTCCCCGGGGTCCAGACAGACCGCCTGGTTCACGATAAACAAAAGACGGGAGCTGTGAAGAGTTTCTCAGGAGGATCTGTCACTGAGAGGCGAAGACAGTGACCCCCAGGCAGAGGAAACAAATTTTACATTTCCTTACAAAGTACAAGTGAAACCAGATGTTGACATACGATTTTAAAATAAATATTTAATCTGATTTCCTTACAGTCAGATATTAAGTCACACTAAACTGCTTAAGATCAGATAGCATTGCAAACATTATGTACAAATGCCATAATGTTTGCAATCATTGAAATCATAGAATCATTCAAGTCAATCATTTGAATTTCTTTCTTAGACCACAACCCACTTCCTCCATTACTATTATTATTATTATTATTGCAAAAAATATGCAAATATCTGGTTTCAGCTTCTGCCAGATGATTCTGGATCCTCTCTGCACAGGTTGAGCTTCCCAGTCCATCACAAACATGACATAAAGCATCATGCTTAAACGCACAGAGCAAAATGTTGCTTGTAAAACAAAGCTTGGAAAAAGCCAGATGTTAGGAGACAAATACAACGTAGTAACTTTAGAATGAATCTATATTCAGGTAGCACACAGGCTTCGATCTCACTTCTATTGATTTGTTGGCTTCACTGTATTCAAACTGTACCAGGAAAAAAAATCCAAACATTTTTTTTTTCAAAAGTTTGTCTCATAGATATCATATTGAAGAAAATAAGATGGAATTTCATTACATCTACAGGCTGTGGCTGATGAAATTCTCCTTTGGATGCACCCATACAGAGAAAATTACATTTTTATTGGATGGATATGTATTTTTGAGAGTCAAAGACACATTGAAAAACCTCATTTTTAATTCATAAGCAGGAATGGGGTGGGGGAAATCTCTGAACATAACAATGTTGAAAAGATAAAGAGCTCCAGAGGGAAAAATAACTGGAGAAAAGGGAAACAAGGACAATCTCAGCACTAGGTGACCTTGCAGGCTTCCTACCGGCAGCATTCGTGCCTGTAGAGTCAATTTTCTTTGTAAACCACAGAGTGAGATTTAATAATTTTAAGTGGCAATTGGATCTTTTTCAAAGTTCCCATAACAAAAAAAGTACATTTACTCAGAACTTCAGCTCCAAGGATTAGAGCAACGAGGACTTTGAGAATGTTAAAGAAAAGTTTGCTAGGAACATTTATGCAATAAAATGTGTGGATGACACAAGACAAGCTGAAAAAAATCATCCTAATGCAAAAAGAAATGGGGACTGTAGTATTTGATGTGTGGATTTCTTTTCTTTTTTAAGCAGTTGTTTATGTTTTATATTTCTTGTGCGGTTTCTGTATTTACTCATTCATTTTGAATCACTAATTAACCATTTTGGCATCCAGAAAATTGAAACAAGCCAAAGATTTTACTTACTTGATGTCCAAGTGAAAAACTCCCTCTCGATGACATTTACATTTTTATGGTTGCATGTGGGTCACGATGAAGGAAAAAAGAATACCAATGAGATAAAAAGCCGATTTCTTTTATCAGAAGTTCATCCCCTCACACCGTGGGATGACATCTCATGCCTGTTTAAAAATGCAGCAGACATTGTCATAGCATGCTGCCAGAGAGATGAAACTCTGGGCCTAATGTGCTCATGTTTCATTAGATTAATATAATAAGTTCTCAAACAGCTACCTACTCTAAAGAAACACAAAAATCTATCAATGTTCACCATACCTCGCAGCACCTCTGTTGTTAATTTATGAGTTTATGAAATTAACAGAAATTTGATTTAAATTATGTTATACCGCATGTAACATTAAGTTTAAAAGGTAATGTTTTCATTACATTCATAAAAAATTGGTAATCAGTAGCATGCTAGTTTATATCTTAGGTTTAATACCAATTGACTGATTTGTGCCACAATAAGTGCAGTAGCTATTCTAACACTGACTCAAAAAAAAAAGTCAAACTAGAAACAAGGACAAAATTGCCCAAAAATTATCAAATTAATTAAAACGAGGATTTAATTATCAAAAATTGATCTAGCCATAAGATTGATCTTTTGGTTAGTTGTTTGTTTTTTGTAAATTGAACAGAAATGGTGAAATTTTATTGCTTTTTGCACCCAGTGCATACAAGAAAATCTCTAATCTAGCAGTCACTGCAGTGAGCAGAGCATTTTCTTGTTCTGTGTCCTTGAGATAAAAATCTGCTTAATAGAAATCTTGTGATTGCCGAATACTTGATTTATAATCTGCAGGGTCAAGTTGTTGTTTTTTTCCAAAATGGAACATTTTTGTTTCTTTTAAAATGTATTAAAAAAGCCCACGTCCCCCATCTTGTTAAAGTTAAGCAATATTCTCACAAGAAAACATTTATTTAAAAGAAGAAACTAAGTGAATATTTGTATTTACCAACCCATCACAATGGGCTGTGATTGGAATCAATTCCTCCAAAATTGGGTTAAACAAATAAGTAGCCATAACATCCACACAATAAAATGAGTTACCTGTCACCTATTGATTGCTAGTTGGTCAGAAATCTAAACACATTCATCAATTTGGGTTTCTAATGCTTTTTAGAACATTGTGGTTGCAGGTGGGATAATTATAAATCAAATAAAGCAACACATTTTACAATGAAATGTGAAATGAGTTGTTTCCTCTGAAGATCTGCTTCAGAGGAAACAAAAAACAAAAAGTCTAAAATCTCTTCATTGAAGGATTTTTGTTTTAGCTCATTTAAATTTGGAGCTTTTTTCATCCTTCATGTGCAAATTAAGAGTTTAATAAAAAAAAAAAACTGCAAAGGTGAAAAGAAAGTCACAAAACAAACAAGTGGAAAAACATTTCTACTTGTCAACATTTATGAAACAGTGTGAGCTGCACATTTATTTCCCTGTGTCATTTAAAACATATATATTTTTACAAAGGGTTGAATAACTTTAAATGTATCTTCTGGTGTTTATATTACAGATAAAAGTTAAGATTGAATAATACAATATGTACAAACCTATTAAGAGCAGACTGAAGAATCACAACAGAGAAAATAAGCACTGAACACATCAATATCCATCCATCCATCCATCCATCCATCCATCCATGCATCCATCCATCCATCCATCCATCCATCCATCCATGCATCCATCCATCCATCCATCCATCCATCCATCCATCCATCCATCCATCCATCCATCCATCCATCCATCCATCCATCC
>CAEFZY010078015.1:0-114539 GCA_903066815.1 Brachyrhaphis roseni
TTACATTAAACTTGCGTCTTCCTCTACACATATATTCCACCTGTCTCACTCTTACCTTTTCTGCTCGAGCGCCCCTGGTGGCCATTAGAAAAAAATGCACAAATAAGCCGCCTCTTTGTATAAGCCGCAGGGTTGAAAGCGTGTGACAAAAGTCGCGGCTTATAGTCCGGAAATTACGGTAATAACCACAAATAGGAAAAAAACATATATAACCTGTCCACAATCTATTCAGACAAGAGCAGGATATAATAAAAATTTTTATAAAATAATATATATAAAGCAAATATTTGAAAACAATATTAAAATA
This sequence comes from Brachyrhaphis roseni, assembly GCA_903066815.1. Taxonomy (NCBI): domain Eukaryota; kingdom Metazoa; phylum Chordata; class Actinopteri; order Cyprinodontiformes; family Poeciliidae; genus Brachyrhaphis; species Brachyrhaphis roseni. Next base: position 308 of record CAEFZY010078015.1, read on the forward strand.
ACTAATGACTATATGATTTAATAAATATAAAAAGGTTAAGAAAGTAATAATACACTACACATGAGTTAAGCCCAGATTTACTCATACTCATGACACATTTCATATCCAAGGTAAACTTTGATTTCACCACTATGTTGCTTCTGACTGCAACTAGTTCACTCCTTAGACATTTAACATTTTATAGCGGCCCAGCCAGATTAGTGTCATCGCAAGGAAGCCAACTTCAAAGACTTAGAGCTCATCACTAATTAAGGGTGTGATTGGTGTAATACTAATACAGACTTATTTTATTGATTGTTGAGGCATGAAAAATGTGACTTTTTTTAATGAACAAAACATTTTCTATGAATGATTTTATTTCGCACTATTAGTGACTTGTAAAGAAAGCTGGTTGCACTGGATTTTCTCTATTTCGGATCAGAGTAAAGGAGCATTAATACTGCGTTTCATTTGTTTTATTTAGGTTTTGTGAACCGTTACGTAAACTCCCAACAAAATACAGTAAAGTCAGTAAATTTTTAGATGTAAAAAAACAACAAGGGCTGTAAATATTTCAACAAAAGTACCACACACTGCAACTTAAGATGTTTCTGTGAAGATGACTCGTTCAGTTAGTTTAGGAACCTTTCTAACTCTAGATTTTTCACATTTCTGTGTTAAATGGCTCATCAAACAATTGAGTTTTCCAGATGAGCTTAGAAAGACATTTAGAAAGCCAAGACCAGTGCAAAAGGTAGCCAAAAATGTCTGGTTCCTGGAAAACCAATATTTCTGCACAACTGCTTGGTCTGTGCATTTAACAGCTTTTGTAAAACGGAATGTATAGCTTCTGCAAAAGCAAAGTTTAGTCTAAAAAAGTAACTGGATCGGACAGCAGAAGTAAATAGAGGCTTGGTGAGTTCTGGGCTGACACAGGAGTGTAGTGGGCGTCTGGCTTGCAGCTCACTGTGTCTGAGTGTCTGGGACTACAGCAGCATATTCACACAGTGTGTGTTAGGGGAGGCCTGCATATACACACTGACTAAGAGGGAGAATGGAGGAACTGAAACTGCTGAGAAAAGAGGGTTAGATGATGATACAAGAGGGTAATTGCATGTCACTCACCAAAGGGCGTAATGATGGGACACGTGATGCTGTAGGTCATGCTGACAGCAAAGATACACATGGTCCAGGCATACTCCAGGCCAAACTGGAACTCGTATGCTTGACTCTGCAGATATCAAAATGTTGAACTCAGTAGATTTTATTTCATATCTTTACAAACAAAAGTTCACACTAAAACTAAAGAAATACTTCTGCTAACCCTCTTCAGGTGTATCCGCTCAGCCTGGGATTTGGCAAAGCAGAGGCGCAGTGCGTACACTGTGAGCGCCGGGATTCGAAGCAACTCCATAGATGTTCCGATAAGACTCGATGTGATGACATAGTTTACAAAGAATGCACCATTGTCAGGAAGAAACACACACCTATATATAAAAAAGGAGAAATGCTGTTTTAAGACGATGCCTTGCTAACGTATTCATACCACCAAAATATTTCCACCGTACATCACACTGGTTTTATTGGGTTTTTATGTGATAAACCAACAAGGGAGTGTGTAATAATAAAATAGGTAGGAGTAGGAGTCTAAATATTTCCAGGGTCTCTGCACCTTCTGGCATGCAGTCAGCCTTAACCATACAACCAGAACTGCACTGGGATGATTCAGATAAAAGCATATTCATGTTTTAAAACGGTCAAGTCAAAGTTCAGAGCTAATTTAAATTAAGCATTTATGGCTGGGATTAAAAATTGATGTTCAGAGATGCTGTCCATTCAATCCCACTGATAGCTCAAACTGATTTGAGCCATTTTGAAAAAGAAAAAAAAAAAAAAAAAAAGAACTGTCAACTTTAAATGTGTAAAGCTGACATAGGCATACCCCAAAACGCTTAAAGGTAATGATGACTTTACAAAGTATCGACTCAGGGAACTGATTAAAAATGCATTCCATAATGTTGAAAACCGACAATCTTTACGCTCCATTTCACAATTATCCACTACCTTGTTCCAGTCAGTCAGGCAAAATCCCATGAATGTACTCTCAGGTTTATAGATGCAATGTGACAAAATGTAAAAAAGTTCAGTGAATGTTAATACTTTTTCAAGGCACTTCAGTTTATTCTTTAAATTTGAATTTAAAAAAGCAGTCTTACTGGAATTTGATCTCTTTCTCATCCAGAAAGTTGATGTCAAACAGCCAAGTGAAGAAGAGGTCAAGACTGCAAGAAATTTATAAAATCAGGACATAAGCAGACATGAAAACATAATATAGTGAAAGATTTCTTAAAAAAAATGCAATAATAATAAAAAAAAGATAAATTTGTGCTTTTTGTTGGAATTTTACCTGGACAGACCAAGTGAGGGGAGGACGATTACCATGAAGACCAGCAGCAAAAAACACTTGTGCATCGTCACTTGGTTCTCAACCGATCTGAGACATTACACCAGTGTACAATGAGTCAAAAAAAATAAAAAGCATAAATGATGAATATATTTAGAAACGCACATTCAGCTCGGTCTACATGTTATAATTCTGTTAGATTCATTCTGCATTTTTCCCCTCCAGTAAACAGTTGATTTGCATTCGCTCCTTCACATATCACGCCTGCACACAAACGTTTGTGTGGGCGGTTATGTAAAGAAACGGTGCTCATAGGTGCAACGTGAAGGTTTTCTCCCCACACGCGGTTGTTCTGCTCCTCTTTCAGCGAGTCCCCGTGCACGGAAAAATAAAGAAAAAGAATGGCGCATGGCGACTACAGTGCATCTCATTATTCTCTCATGAAGATCTCTATGACAACCTGCCCAGAATAACAGTGCAGGCAGAGTGACAGTGAAAAGGAGGGAGAGAGTAGAAAAAAAACCAAGAGGGTAAAAGGAAGATGAATAATAAATGAAAGGAGTTGAAAGAACAAGCAGATACAGATGAAGGGCCTATTGGAAGAAGACAAGGAGCAGAAAGTCCAATTTAGAGGAGGAGAAAAAGAAAGTTGAGAGCAGGGCGAGTACCTGGTCCAGTGGGACTCGAAGAACGCAGAGTAATAGACGATGAAAGGCAGGAGTACTGAGAAGACCCAGAGCAGGAAGGTTGGAAAGAACTGGGTGACGATCGGGCTCTTTGAGGGAGACAAACGTGGTTATTCAACATGATCCAAGAAGTCTGAAACAAAGCTCTGAAGTACTTTAAAACACGGACCCTCAAACTTTCCACGGGCCGCGTGACATTGAACTTGTCCATGGTGTTCACGATGATGGCAGGAGTGGTGAAGAAGAAGAGCAGCAGGAAGAGGAGGATGTTGAGGAGGACGCACCGCAGCCACCAGCGAGAGCCGCAGACAGCCAGGTTTTCCCTGGAGAAGTAAAGATACAGAGCTTATTTTGAGAGAAAGAGCAGAAATGGCGACTCTGTTCCTAAATAACCAGCTTAATTTCAAAGATGTTTTGGAAGCACAGCTCAGCATTGGTCCTGTCACATTCGCAGACATTATATTTACCACCTCCTTAGATCATCTTCATGACTGTGCATCTAAAAAGAGTTTTCCAAATCCAAAGACTGGCAGCAGAAATGATCGCATTTCAGATGATTCACTTTTCTTTCCCAGAGTCCCAAATATGCCAAAAATGTCAGGCCTGATTATGGGGTAATGTCTCCAAATTGCGTGAGAGAGACACTGAAAATTAGGTGTTAGACTTAAGAACTGTGTTGTTGTGGTTTTCCTTTGAGTGCTCCAGTTTCTTCCCACAGTGAGAAGACATGCAGGTTGGATTATTACATGTGCTGTGCTGCGACTGAGTTTATGTCGTGAAGGTTTTATACGGTTCGTACTGGGACAGTACGAACCGTATAAAAAAACGGTGCATGGCGACTACAGTGTCATGCCATGCTGAGAGTTGAACACAATAAAAAAGGTTACAGAGAACAGATGAAGGCAGATAAAAGGATAAAGTGTGATCTGTAAACCTTTGTGTTGCAGATTATGGTAATATTGACGTGGGATGCTGGCAGCTTTGTGTTTTACCAAGAGCTGAAATTAAATCTTTTTGACCTCCAGTTTATCTTTTTTGTTTGAGTTTTATATAACATAAAAAAAAAAAATCAAACATGTCAGTGCATTTGAATAGGATTTTGTGTCACAGACCAGGGCCCAGCCATGTTTTCCAATCAAAAAGCCACGGCTGCCCCTGCTGCTAGAAGATAAAACTTGCTTAAAACTGATTTTCTACACGCAGAATATTTTATTATGAAATCAAAATGAAGCATACATTTATTTCTATTTTCAAATTTAGAACAAAATGAAGCAGCTATTACAAAAGGAAAAATGTAGGATGAGGTGAGCCATTTATATAAATATGGGAGAGGAAAGATAAGTAGAACAGTTTGATATTAAAAGCAGATTTTGCATAAGAATTTACAGAAAAACTCCTAAAATAACCATTTCTTATTGCGTTTGTAATCAAAAACATTTTCTTTTTGGTTTTGTAAGAGCAACAGTGACGGTCTTTTCTGTGGGAATGTATCAACTACGTAAAGACTGTGGTTTTCGGAAAATACTGTAAATCACACTCAGTTGGATTGAATTTGACCGTTTCAAGTTGTCCTCATGGAAAGTGAGCCTCCAACTCAGTCTCAAGTTTCTTGCAACCTCTAACAGGATTTCCCTACATTTAGCTCCCTCCATCTACTGAATCATCCTGACCAAGTGGCCTAGCCTTGCTGAAGAAGTCTATTACCACATGATGCTGCCACTAACATCTTTTATGATATGAATATTGTGTTCAAGTTGAGGTACTGACTTAGTTTTCTGCTACACATATGATTTTGCATGTAGTCTACAAAGTTCCAATTTAGTGCCAGAGTACTTCTCCCACATATTTGTTGTGGATTAAAACTTAAGTGGGATTTCTTATAGCGTTCTTTCTACTGTGGCTTTTAAATTCAAAGTCAGTTTTATAGAGTTGTCAGGAGATTATTCCACCCAAGTTGTGGATCAGTGAAGCATTCTTGGTTATTTCTCTATTTGCTGCTCAATTTAGCCATTTTAGGTGGATATCCATGTGGTAAGGCTGCAATTTCCAGATAATGGGTTGAACAGCGTTCTCTAACAGATGTTTAAAGCTTCAGATTTAGTTTTATAACCTAACTCTGCTTTAATTTTCTACACAGCTTTCTCTGTGATTTGTCTGTGGTGTTCCTTTATTCTCGTGATGCTGTTTCTTCACTAAAACACATCTGAACTCTTTTTTGAAGAGCTGTATTTATACCAAGGTTGATTTATACACACAGGTGGACGCTACCAACCAGGAGAAGTCTTTTTTATATACAAAAACTCTTCAAGGTTTTTTAAAAACACTTCCTCTGATTGAAGCTTTTGCATAAAAACTTCAAGGAAAAGTTTTGTTGGGCTGTCACGTAAAATCTCCATAGAATACAAGTAGTTTGTGGTTGCAACTTGAGGCTTTGTGAAAAACTGTGTTTTGTATTTCTGATACAAACCAGATGATGTCACTTGGAGCAGGTGCGTAGCTGACGCCCCACCTCTGTGACTGCACCACAGTAGTGATGCTGGACTGCTGGGGTCTGCTGCGGCATCGCACGCGACTGTAGTCCTTCACAATGCTGGAAAACAAATGAAGACTTCATGATTTACAACAACAGTAAGGAGAGCCTGAGCATCGCAATCCCTCCCTGCTGATGAGAGGAGCTCTGGGTCATACTGCTGATTACTCACACAGCCGTCATCCTCTCGTCTCTGAGAGTCACAAAGGCGATGCCCAGCCTCTTCATGGTGATCCGCTGCTTCTCCGCATTAAACTCATCTGTGCACTTCTCCTCTAATTCGCTGTAGTACTGTTCTGCATCCACCTGCAGAAAATAATACTGCAAACTTCAGAAAGCTTTTTACCACGTTTAGCAATGCTAAGGCTTATACTTTTGCATTGCAGTGCCATCCAGTGGTAAAACTCTTCCGATGCAATGGGGACAGTACAGTTAATGTTCATCCAACCTACCTTTTCAAAACCACATATGTCGCAACAGAATATCTGAGCACAAGGATGGGTCGTGATCATGACCTTCCCATCTTTTTGGGCCTTTGTTGCAAAATACAGCCTGCCTTTCATTGCTTTGCGCCTGCAGGACACACAGAACGTGTTACTCCACTTTCAAGAGATGCCATCTGAGTCGAGGAAAGTTGACTGCACCTTTCTAAGTCCAGCTTCATCAGTTTGTGAACATCAAAGCAGAAGCGGATGTCGGTGACTGTGCAGCTGGGGTAGGCCTCGCTGGTGGGTGAAGGTTTAAAATTGATTATTCCTCTTGGAGAGTTAACTGATAAACATAATAAAGGATTTAAGTTGACCTAACAAGAAACTAGAGAAGAAAAATGGGTACTGGAAGTGCTTTGTGATGAGTCCTGGGTCTGAGATTTCTCTGGGAATGGAGGTGATCATCAGTGTCCTGGAACCCTGCAACATGAAACACACACCCAGTTTAGCTATTTTGGTGTAAATGTGCCATAAAAGTTATATTTGGTACAGAGAATTAAAATGCTGCCATACATAAATTCTTCTAAGAGTGTACATTTTTAGATTTAAAGAAAACTATAAAAATAGAGCTATACTGCCAAATAGCATTCATAAACTTATATATTCTTTCCTAATTGAAATTCAAACACTTTTATGACCTTACTTCATTAACTGTTTAGTTTATGACGGTCTTTGAAAAGAATTGTATCTCAGGAAAAGTTGCTCTCTCAGCTACCAACTCAAGACTGTTTAAGCTGTGAGACGTCTGAAGCTCTAAAGTTCTTACACTGCTTCCCTGAAACTCAGCGAATAAACTTTAAAATACTTTTGTTAGTTTATAAATTACAGAACGACACAGCACCAAAATACATTCAAGACGTTGTCGTCGTATCGACCTTCCAAACCTCTCTGGTCTTCTGGTTCTATTCTGCTCCGCATGCCCAGAACCAGAACAAAACATTCAGCTTCTATGTACCACAAATCTGGAACAAACTGCCAGAAAACTGCAAAACTGCTGAAACACTGAGTTTCTTTAAAACAAGACTAGAACCCCACCTGTTTTGAGTCGGTGGAAAATTTATGAACATATTTTATGGGTATTGATGATTTTGATAGTGGATTTTGATAAAATGCAGTGTTTATTGCTTGTTTCCCCATATATTATGTTTTTATGGTGTATAGGACTTTGAAATTCCTTGTTGCTGAAATGTTCTGCACAAATTAACTTGAACTTGAGAGATTTCTTGCTAAGTTCAAGTTTATAGAGCCTGTTAATTTAGATGATGTGTCAAACTCAAGGCCCACGGGTCAAATCCGACCACATAAATAGAACTTCAAGACAGCAGGTATGTGCTTAAATATTAAATATTATTTTACATAAAATCAAATAAGTTTTTATTTGCATACTAATCAAATTGATGTGAAAATATTTTAATTATTTATTTTTAAGATGTACTCATTGAATTGCAGAGAAAGCCAAAAATATTTTAACAGTTTGCTAAGTAGTTTTATCCACACAACTGGCAGAATGCATTTAAGGACATCCATGATCCTTATGTGGAAATGGAAATGAATGTGACACCCCCTGTTTAGATTGAAGTACAGCCCTCACATCCTGTGGCAAGTTTAATGCCATTCCAATTCATTCAAAAACTCCAAAATAACTTTCATCTCACGGAACACCGGACCTAACGAGATGTGTTTATTGACGTCAAACATTCCCTCTAAGGTTGCCAAACCTTCATTAAAGGAAGAGAAACTGAGGATTTTCTTAGTTCTGGTTCACAAAATTGTATAGTCATTTTAGCTTCAAGTTGCTTCAACTCCAACTTTCTTCAGAACTGGAACTCCTGTTCTCTTTCTTCTTTCTCCAAGTAAAATTGGGCCAACCTTAGCTTTAACTGTGCATTTAACCGGGAACCCACTGATGACTCCACAGAGAACGGATCGTAACGTGACAGAGTGACCGGTTAACCCTCCTCATTCACACTCCTGGCAGGAGTTTTACTCTCAACCACAGGTTCATGTGCCCTCCCCGAGGCAGGCACAGAGGGATCTCCATCCTCTGCCTTAACCCAAGATCTTTCCTCAACATCAGGGTAAATAAAGACCACCTTGTGACAACAAATGTTCAGCAACAACAGTTCATGCTCAAATCTATTTTCCTGCATTCATCCAGCTTGCCACAAACTCGTTCAGGTCAAATGATACCTTGTTTGCTTGAACCAGAAAACAATGGTTTTACAGAGTCACAATAACTAACGCTCATTATGATGCGTCAGCCAAAATTAAAAAAAAGAAAGGTGACCACACGAACCAATCCGAACATAGGACTGTTGGATCCAGTGAGCCCCCTCTGTCCTACCACCTTACCTCAGAAAACAAAAAAGGACACAAAGCAAACTGGATTACTCATCCCACCCAAAACTAAATGTTTTATGAAGGTTGATAGTACATAACATAAGTTAATATCTCAGATTACATTGAAAGCAAGCTAAGGCTATGTTTTCCATTTAGGTAGGTGTAAAATACAAATGAAGGCACAGAGGGGAATTGCTTTTCTTGTAGGGATTGATGTGATGTGATGCTGACAGACCTTTTCATCTTCTCTGTGTTCCAGCCTGGCAGAGTGGTGAGCCATGGACAGCAGAGTGATGATAAAGTACACCAGAGCAAAGACGCTGTGCAGCCAAAGAAAGTTGTCCCTTTGAAGCACACAAATAACACAACAGTTACAGACACTTTTTTTTAATACCTCTGGTTTGTTTCATGAGGTGTGATGTCATCCATGTTGTTTCTCACTTACTTTGCGCTAACATTAGCAAGTGTTGTTCTTCCAAAGTCTTCGGGACTGTCTCCTGTAGAAATAATGCCACATGACATACGTTTCAATTTTGTCATAGCTTAAAAGGAAAATCTCACCCGTCTTGTCTAGAGGGTGAGGCACAATTAAAGCAAACTCATGTTCAGCTATATGAATTTTACACAATGTCCTCACATGTCAGCCATGTCTGGTTTAATTTGGGCCAGCCTTTGTTTGCCATTGCTATGGCAGCCTGCATTAGTTTATTTAACAGAGGGTGACGCATCAGTCCATAAGATGACAGCTAGTAGAAACCAGCTCAGTTCCCCACAGAACCCATAAAAGGTCCCTGCCTTCATCCTGTTGTGCTTCCTACAAAATAAACACACAGCTGACAGAAAGGATTTCTGTTGCTATTTAGCAGCTGATTATACGCTTCAGCCCACTCCTAACACCTGCCTGTGTGGACCAGTAGGAAATGAAGCCGTTTCTATTCTAGCTTGGGTTGCCTTCTCACCAGTATGTCAAGAGCCTTAGATTATGTATAGAGCAGGATCTTTATTTTAAGTTTTAATCCTCACTTTAAGTTTTCCACATTTTGTCTTGTTACAACCACAAGCTTACATATAAATTACTGGGATTTTATGTGATAAGACACAAAATAGCCCCCAATTCTGAAGAGGAAGGAAGTAGATACATGGTTATCAAATTTTACAAATAAAAATCTGAGAAGTGTGACCTGCATTTTCCTTCAATCTTCTGAGTCAGCCATGTCACTGCAATTATGTTTTAGAGGTAAGTCACATGTAGAAACTGGAATTTATGCTAATAAAAAGATAACATTCAGTGAAATTTGATGGGAAAAACCTTTCAGCAACAATTTTGCCAAAGAAAGTTGAATTTAGATTTGAGCTTTGACTAGGTCATTCTAATAGGACATACTTTAATCAGAATCTGCCCATTGCTGCTCTAGCTATACGTTTAGAGTACTTTTGCAGTTAAAAAGTAACTCCACCCTTAGTCTCAAGTCTTTTTTCATCCTCTATCAGGTTTTCCTCTAGGATTGCCCTGCATTTAACTTCATCCACCTTCCCATTAACTCTGACCAGCTGCGGAAGAATTTCCCACAGCTGCTTCGTCAATGCTTTATGGTGGGAATGGTGCATTTAGGGTGATGTACAGCGTTCCTTGCATAATTGCCTAAAAACCCATCGTACCCTGGAGGTTCCCGGAGAAGTTGATCGGCAGGATTACAGCCAAGGAGAGCAGGGAAACCACCGTCATGAGCAGCATTATGTGGCGCTGGAAGGACAGGTATGTGACTGCGTCAATGCCGCATTTACTGCGGATCTCCTCATCCCTGCACACACAAAATATATGGATGAAGCTCCTATCCAAAATATACACTGTTCAGAACTGAAAGCAAGTTCTTGAAACTGTTTCTGAGTTAACAAAGATGAAGTTCTCACATGGCCAAATTCATGTTTTAAGGATAACAAGAAAACAATTAGTTTACAGTACAGGTTTGACAAATGAGTAAAGGATTGCTTTTCAGCTTAATCGAAGGTTTTGGTCTGACAGGCTAATATGACCTGTAAACACAGGTGAAGAATATTTGTTTTATTTCTTTAAGATTGACACATTTCACAGACAAATAAAATACAAAAGTTTCTTAGTCATCGTCCAGGTATTTGCACTTGTCGAAATTTGGTATTATAAGACCACAAACATCCAACAACTCTTACTCAGACTTTGGTTGAGAAAACAATCAACCCGCATTAAAAACATAAAAATAATCAAGAAACAACCTGGTTTACGGTTTGCATTTTTTTTTAAATCCAGCTATTTTGTGTGCTCCAATAAAATCTTGGATGTTGTAGTCTTATTATTTGAGCAGATACAATAAATGTCACACAATGTTTTACATTTAATAAGAAAAAAAGGGCCTGCAAGTGCTTTTTATTTGGCTATTTTGGCTCTCAGGACAAAAACAACAACAGTTTAATCTAAGTTTAGTACTTGATAAACATGAAATCTGCAGCTTCAAACTCAATATGAGTAAAACATTGGTTGTAATATTAAAGCTAAAACATAGAGATTCCTGGGCAGGAAGCTCAGGAAGAAGAGGTAAGCAGTGTGTTCTGGTTTGAATGCAGCCCACACATTGTGAGCTTTCAGGGTGGGTTTGCTTTTCCACTGGAGATCTCTGGGTGAGCCGTTGACATGTGAGCTAAAAACAGCAGCACCCAAACGCCACCACAATAGTATGGAAACCATGGATACCATAAAAAAAAAAAAAAACATTTTACAGGCTAAAACAGCCATGTACAGTCAGCCTTGAGTTAATGCAAACATCCAGCAGAAAGCCACATAAACCCAGCCAGGGTTACTGAGCTGCTAAAAGCTGTAACCTAGACTTTACGTTGGATGGTGACATCAGCTGAAATTAGAGGGGTATGAAAATAATTTCAGAACAAACTTCTGTGTCTTAACTTACTTCATATGGTAAAGAGATGAAAGCCACGAGCAGAAGCCCTGGAATGAGAAGAGAATAACAAAACAGATGATAAACAACACGCTACATGTGGCAACATGCGGGGACTCTGCATGAGGTCTGCAGGGTGACACGGAGATTTAATGGGTCTAGGCTGGCGCTGTAATCAGTTTACTGCCGCCTCGGCTCTGTGTGGGCACAGGCCTCTGACTCCTGTCTGATTCTTAGACTTACTGTGTTATAAACAGGCAGGGAGTGACTTCAGTCTGTCACACAGGTGTCACAGGAGTCATAGACAGTTTGGCTGAGTCATGATCCAAACAGTTGGGGCCACGCCATCTTGGGCAAACTGGGCTTCATTATGAAAAACTCAGTATGCAGCAGTTTTTAGACTTGAAAATAGATTCAGCAAATTAACAGTGACACATTGGTTTACTGTAAATAAACCTGTGTGAGACTGGTTGTCTGTGCAGTATCTTTGGTATTGGTAATGATAGTATTTCTTAAAAATATCGTGCAGGCTGATGATGGCTGGACTCCACCAGTCTCCCCCTCATTCTATCACATTTGTTTACCCTAATTATAGTTTTACTGACTCAAAGATAGTGGTGCAGTAGGAAAACAGGTCTTCACTACCATATAAGCATCAACTTGCTGCTATACTTTCACATTTGTGATGGTCTAATAGGGTTCAATTTGTCTTTTGATGGTTTCCATGACCTTCTGCCAACTAACACAAGTTCATGGAAGAGTGAAAACATATATTATTTTAAACCTGCATTTGTACAATTAAAATGTTAAAACACTAAATAGATGGTCAAATGTGCAGTGATTCAAAGATGGAAACTGTCCAGAACTGTGGTTCCATGTTTTAAAACACTATGCATGCTGGGTAAAAAGCAATTAGAAGCTTATTTGAGCAATTAAAAACCTCTAGAACTTATATTTAATAAAAAACAACAGTTTTTTTTCTTGACTTCCCAGTTCGTTGTAGCAGATGGCTGCTCATACTGAGCCAGGTTCTGGTTCTGCTGGAAGTTTCTTCCTGTTAAAGGGAAGCTTTTTAAATCCAGATTACACCAATTCTTTTTGTTCATTAGTGAACAAAAAGAATCATAAAGATCAAGGAACAGACAGAACAGGAAGAAAGTTGTGGAGAAATTTAAAGCTGGGTTAGGTTAAAAATGTCATCCCAGGATTTATACATTTCAGCACCCGGCACAAATGTGGAACCACTTCCTGTCAGACAAGATCAAACTTAAACTTTTTGACCTACATGCAAAATGCTGTATGTGAAAATGAACACTAGAAATCAGCCTTAGAATATCATCCCCACTGTTAAACATGGCGGAGGTACCATAATGCTGTGTGGACGCTTTTCTTCAACAGTGACAGGGAAGACGATAGGGGTGGATTTGTAAGACAAATGGTGCCAAAGGCAGGAATGTGCTGGAGTCAAAATCCAGCTGGACAACAACCCAAAATATGCAGCCAGAGCTACAATGTACCGATGAGATCGAAGCACATTCATGTGTTAGAATGGAAAAGGTTTAGAGAAAATTAATGTCTGGGAAGACGTAAAAGTTGATGTTGAAAGAAATGTAGATGTGTAAAGCTGATGGAGACAGGTTCCATGTGACCCGCATCTAATTAAACTGGAATGTGTGATCATGGAGTTTTTCTAATTTTAACAAGCAACACACTTTGAAAAACATTAAAGTTCTTATTGCTTCAAAATGATGCACTTCTTATTGTTGGTGTCTCTCACAAAATCCACATAAAAACATTTAAGCTTAGGGTTTTACCATAAAAATAATTTAATATAGAAACATTTTAAACATGCATACGCACACTTTTTGTTGGGCCGCTGAACTAAATCTGTGTTTATATTGGTTTTATATTGTTTCTGCTTTTAATGAAACAAAGAAAAGTGTAAAACAAACCAAATTAAGCCTTCATTTAGCCATCCAGCAATAACCTTTTAGATGGTAATTATGGGTTCTCTTTTTACCATGAAAAAGCTTTCCAATAATCTTTAAAAAATTAAGTGACTGTTGAGGTTATGTTTTCTCAAATAAAATGGGTCATTTAGTTTTAGCTTCATCATGGTCAATGGCTCTAAAACTCACCATGTCCTTTGTCTCAGAGTCGGAGGGGCTGGACTCTGAGGGAGATTTTTCTTTTTCACTCGGTTCTCCATAAAACAGGGATGTAAGACTAAGGGGGACAAGAGGGAACAAAATAACATTTTTAACTGTCACTTATGACCTATCATTGCCCCAAATAAACAAACATTAGGTGCCATGGGCTTTGGAGTCTGGAGGGCATCAAAACAAGCATGTGACAAAGTAAGTGGATATCAATCCTTAGACTTCACCACTGACTATTCAGCTGAATGTCAAATTAGGCAGCATGATTCAATTACATTAAGGAAGGGCCGCTTGGCAAAATGCACAGATGCTGCCTGCCTGCTCGAGCTGTGAAGCGTCCACCGGTGAGGCAGGATTAATCAAGCCCACGACGTAGGGTGCTGAATGAGCAAGAAAACCCACAGAGCAGACTCACTTCACAACTTTAAATCATCCTCCAAATACTGACAGAACAGTGGGAACACTGTGCATATGTTGATCACCTCATTCTGGTAAAAATAATCTTGGGCATGTTTAATATGATCAATTAAAAGAGAATAAATAAAATATAATAATGCATTTAATTTCTATTTACAGCGAAGAAACACAAAAGATGAATATACAGCAAAAAGATGCTGCTTCAGTACCCCCATATTTGGAAAACTCCAAAGCACCTTATTCTAAAATTATACAGTGTAGTAAAGGACTGCATGTGCCATCTTTGTCTGGCAGCAGAGGGAGCCGTTCCACTGAGCATAATTCCCCCATCTTGAACATTTGGACGAGCCTCACAGGCTGCAGAGTATATCAGATTTTTCTGATTAGGGCGGCGAATGAGGGATTTACCTGTCATTCTCCATAACCAGAGTCAAACGACCATAGTCCCACGCAGCCTTCCTCAGACAAGAAAAGATGAGCAATAACAACTGCAACACAAGAAACGGAAATGATTTCAGAGCTTCTGGGAAATCAGATATCCTCAGTCAAACACTCAGTTCTTATAAGCTCCGGCTCAAGTGTCTCCATAATGTCTGACCAAGGAGCTGCCTCCGAAATCTCCGTCTTACATTCAGGAAATTCAAACGTTTGACATGTTGCAGCAGCAAAGAGCTATCCTCCTTTTCCCTGTACTTTCTCGTGTGTGGTTGTCTTGGAAACTATCAGAACCGGGTCAGCGTGAATGCATGAACACATGCCCTGCAGCTACGTCGGATCAGAGTGGTCAGCAGCAAAAAATAAACCTGGATAACCTCAAATGGATGTCAAGCTGTTTGTCTCAAGCAGGTTTTAAAAAACAAAACCTATTCACTCAGTACAGTTGAAAAGTGGAGTTAAGTGATATCCACGGACATAACTGAAAGGTCATGGATGAACGTTGATGAATGCAAATTGAGCAAAAGTGCTGATGAGCTTTTGATTTTAATGGCAGCATTAAATCATCTTCTCTTCTGAGCCTATTTAGACAGCTGTGTTATTGGAGAAAAGAGCCCATAAATGTTGAATGATTCAATCTTTAAGCAATGAAAACACAGCAGAGGCCCTTGGATGAATGATGGGCTAACGTTTATCCTCCTAGAACTTTTCTCCTCCCTCGTCATTAAACATTTTCCTGTTTCGAAGTGTGGTTCTCCTCTATAACTCCCGCACATATTTTATTCAGTGTGATGATGGGATTAATGCCGGGGTGTCCTCCTGTCACCTGGAGGGAAACACACCTTGACTCATGCCGGTCATTAGGAGACGACGTTCGAACCTTCTCTGTTGGCTTGACAACCCAGCAGTCATAAAATGAGCCAATTAAAAGACGGAGACTGCTGATCGAGAGCGTAGATCAAGACTTACGAGGCCTGACAGTGGAACTGAGCTGGCTGACAGCTCCAAGTGGAAGTCTATTATTATCTGGAAAGCTGCAACAGAAACAGCACACCCGTGTTTGTAAATAATGCACAAACTCGATTCTCAAAAGTATATTTAACTTGACATGTGTGACAAGAATGTGATGTATTTGCATTTCTGTTTATGGACATGATTATGGGGTCCAAAATCTCAGATGAAATTGAGTGCAGCTGGGTTAAAATTAGAAACTCTTTTGTCGTAAACCTAAACTTTCTCACATGATGTCACATTAAAATGTATTTTGGGGGATTTTATGCAAAATTCCAGCAAAAACGTAGGACATATTTGTAAGGTGGAAGGCTAGCGGGTGCATGGTTTACAGAATGTAAATGCATCCCTCTCCTGTGTGAGGCATGCATTTACATTCAGTCCCTCTGAATCAATACTTTGTAGAAAAATCTTTTTTTCATAGAAATACAATTAATCTTTTGGGGTTTGTTTCTGCAGTTTTGGATATCTAGAGACTCAAATAAAAATGTGAGGCCCATTCACCTTTGCAAAGTAGTTGACTCTGGACATATAGTTTTGCCACAATCCTCAACCGGACTTTGACTGGGCCATTCTAGCACATGAACATACTTAAAGCCACTCTGTTGTAGCTCTAGCTGTATCTTTAAGGTTGTTATCCTGCTGTGCTGGAAGATACATTTCTGCTACAGTCTCTTTTGCAGCCTGTAAAGCTCTTCCTTCCTGGATTGTCCTGCATTTAGATCCAGCCATCTTTTGCTTTGACTAACTTCACTGTTTCTGCTGAAGAACAGCATCAATTCTGCACTAATCTTTTAGCAGAATAATTACACACATGCTTGCTATGTCGCCATATTTTCTGGCAAACTTCAAACAAGAACATCTTACACTATTGTTTAATAGAGCATTTGTTCTTGCTCTGTTATGGTCAGAATTATGGAGTGGAAAACTTACAGCTCCCCTGTCAACAGATTCTTCCACTTAAGCCGTGAATCTCTGCAGCTCCTCCCAAGTTCCACCTTTGACTTGTGTTCCTTGGTCTTAATGACGCTGTTTATTCACAATGTTCTCTAAACAGTCTAAATATATGTTACACATCCATTTATTAATTAGTTAGAGATTGCACTGGATTTGATTTAGGGGTACCAGAGTAAAAGGGGTTGACACATGCCACACTTTCCAGAGTCATATTTGTAATAAATGTTGAAAACCTTTCCTTCCACTTTACTTTTTTGCAGTCACATAAAATATATATTGACGTTTTAATTGTAACATGATCAAATGTTGAAGTTCTGGGGCGTGAATACTATAAAAAGCACTGTTACCCTGAGTCATAAATCTTATTTCTGTATTTGAAACTAGAGACATAAATTAAATTGAAAATATGCACAATATTAAAATTGCAAGGGACTGTTAGGAAATGCAATATTTGTTTTCTATTATATTTCAAAAGTGTTGGGTGGAGCCTCACTGCAGTCGATGCAGACATGATTTCGTCCAAGTTGCTAAAGGTCACAGAGAGTGGTGGTAGCAGCATCGTAATGACGAGAAGCGAAGCTCTCCGAGGAATGACGCATGATCTCTATTAGAAAGTCTAAATCGCTTTCTCAAAAACAAAATTATGCTCATCCATCACACTCTTCTTGTCTGCTTGCATCGGTCTGTTTGTGATATCTGAACAAGTTGATGGCAGCTTCAGACATATTTAGAAACATTGCTATCAGTCAAATCTGTCTAAAGTCCCGCGGTGGACAAAAGCAAAATTATTGGAAGAGTTTCAAAGAGATTGATCCTACTTCTGATCATGTTTTAAAAAATAAAATAATATTCAGTTAACAGAAACTGTGATTTCTGTTAACTCTTCGAGTCATTCGACGAGTCCTCGAAAAGGCCAGAAACTCAAATCTGTCTCCCAAGTCTGCCAGCAGGCTGACTTGGTCACTGCTGTGATGGAACCTCATGTTGTTCAACTCAGTTTGTTAACTCTAACTCCACCATAACCAGCTCTGTAGCTTCTGATCTCTAACAAATTTGCTAGGAATTCAGGTGGCTCTAAGATCAGAACCTGATGGCAATTTTTTACTAATCAATATAAATATTTCAACATTATAAAATAAAGTGAGTAGGTCAATTTTATTTATCCAGCACCTTTTACAAACAAAAACCCCAAAGTCCATCAAATGGAAACCTACAGGCAGGAAACATATACCTCAATCTGACCTATATCAGATTGAGATAGAGCTTCACAATTATACATGCATCAGTCTTTGGATGAAGGGCCTTCAGTAAACAACAAATAGATTGCTCACTATTTGTTGGTAGTCCATAAATTTTCAGCAGAGTAACAGGCCAACAAAGAAAACCTGTAAAATTTAGATCTGCCCAGAATATCAAGAGCAATATTTTATGGTAATAATAGACAAAGATTGGGTTATTTGGTCACACTGACATAAAAAATGTTTGAAGGGGTCAAGATGAGGCTTCCAAATAAAGAATTATGTATCAACTCTTGAGTAAGGCAGTGGCAGTGAGATGATAACCAAGTTCCATGTAGTATAATTAAGACCAAAAAATACTCCAAATTCAGTAAGTACCCCAAGACAACAGCTGGAAGGTTAAAACTTAGGCACTTCTGAAAATGCCCAAACTTTGATCATATTAAAAATCTATGGATTATACTTAAAGGTGTGAGCCATACCAAGAGACCATCCAATTTGAAAATGCTCCACCATTTCTAATAGAGTAACTAGTCAAATATCCAACCAGCTTCATGCAAGAACCTTGTTGATTTCTTCAAAAAGTAAGTGTCTCTGCAACCTGATAAGTGTCAGTTACCCAAATATTAGTAGGGGTGTTTGAATATATGTGACCCTACAAGTATAATTTTGACACTAGGTAGACTATAAACAATGCATTCAAACCAAATACATATGAAGTTGTTCGTTGTATTATCAGTCTGTCCATTTTTATCACCACTGGATATATCAAAGGGGATCTATTATGGAAAATGTAGATTTTTGCACTTACATTTGGGTCTCAACTGCTTCTAAAAAACAACAAAAACACCTAAAAAAATCCCCCTTGTGTTTCTTGGCAATACGTTAATAACTTTTGATGTCTGGAAAAGGAGCCATTTCAAAAACCTCTCAATTGTTAAGCCACATTCGACAGACACTGATCCGTTACCTAGCAACCCAAGCAGAGCTCCAACACTTTTGGTCAGCTAATTTAACTGCTGTATGTGCTGTACAATGGCTGCTGAAAAAGACAAGTGTTTTGTTGTTGACTCACTATTCAGAAACCACTCTCGTTGGTTGTGCAGGAGGCTCTACTTCTGCTTTTCGAAGATGTGCTGTTGTATAACTGTGCTGCCATTTTCACGTGAGATGAAAGTTGTTAAGGTGGGGGCATGGCCAGCAGCAGTTAATTTAGATTTAAAGTGACAAGAGGCCCTAAAACAGCTCATTCTGAAAGTTGCTCAAAATAGGCAGAACTGAGCAGACAAAAATCTCATTATCTAACAATGATTTGGTTAAAAAAATGTAATGAGCACTTTTCAAATATCCCACAGATCTATCCTAACCTTTTTATGAAAGCATAATAGGTCATCTGTAGAATTAAATTAATGTTTTCCACTTGTTATATTAAATAAAGCGCAAGTTTTCAGAAAACTAGGAAATGCTGCTATTGGACAGATGAGTGAACAGACTTCTTGGTGAGAGTGTGTGCAAGTCTGTACCATCCAAAGCACCACATTTATGAAGAGGACCGTGGGCACCCCACCAAATGGCAGGCCCTGGAGGACGCTGTTGCGAGAGTGAGCGCGGAAGCATTGCTCTGCCGTGCTGTTTTCCTCCCCCGACGGTTGCAGGAATCTCAAGACATCCAGGTCGACGTGCCGCAGCGCCACAGGGGGCGCCCTGGTCTCCAACAGCTCTGAGGACTCCATCAGGACTGGATCATATCTGACAGAGGAGGCAGACAAAAGGTAGACATAAATGCATAATCTTCTTTTTGTGTTAACTTAGGCGAGGCAATGACAAGAAGAAGTTTATAAATATGCATTTATATTGCAGGAGAATCTTTCGTGACAAAAATGAATAAAGCATAGATTCTTTACTCAAAAATGTATTGAAGTCCATCATTCACAAAACTGCACAATAGACATTTTTATGCAATAGATTAGCCACAGCGAAAGGGGATGTTTAGTAACAAGTGGTGAAAGTGTGAATGATTTTTTTTAATTAGCAAGTGGCACTTTACGTAAGTGGAGTTAGTACCAGAGCATTAAGCGTCATGGTCCGTTAGCAGCAACTGAGCTGTGCTGGGCGTTTTATTTAACAAATTAAACTAGAGCTCCTTCAAGTACATAAAATGCTGACTTATACAGCGATGCCTATTGTAAAACCTTAAATGCTCCAATAAGCACCACTTATTAAAAATACAGCATTTACAATGTTACAGACAGACAGAGAGTGTTACTTAAAAGTAGAAAACAGATTATTATTAACATTGAGCAGGTGTTAGAATCTGTTTTTCCACATTTTGTAACATTAAAACAAGGGACCTTAGTCTAATTTGATCTGAATCTATGTGACACTTCAGACAGGTTAGAGATTAAGGTATTTAGAGGTTCAAAGCGGGGTAGGGGACATGCAGAGATGTGGAAGTAGGAGGTCTGAACTAATAATGCACATCGACTTCAACAAACTGCCAGAGTTACAATAGAATGGTTTACTTCAAAGATCCAAAAACGGCCAAGTCAAAGTCCAGACAAATAAAGTCCAAGTTCACAGTGCTTCTCCATCCAGTCTGATTGAGCTTCTAGTGTTAAAAAAAGATGTGTGTGACACACCCTAATAAACTAATTTAAGATCAGTGAATCGGCCATTGTGAAAAGTAAAATTTATTCTTAAGGGTGAAAAATCTAGAAACACTGTGTCCTCATTTGCTCTTTATGTCGACTATGAAAGCCTGAAAACATATTCAGTGTATTAACAGATTGTTGTCAGAGCCTGCAGAGCATGCATTGGTCAGTGCAGTGACCACAGAGCTGAGGTCTGAACCATCTGTCCTCCAGCAGCACATGCTAATCTCACTTTCAATCAATACATTACCGACCCACAGCTGCCCGGCTTGTGTACCTTCATCAGTGAATAAACAGAGGAAATGGAGCAGCAGCACAGTTCAGACAAAGCTCTGCATCAATACAGCGAATTCACTTGACTGTTATGACATCAGCTAGATCAGATCAGATTTCACAATGAAAATATATATTGCTCTTCATAGTAAATTTGCAAGTCACCCTGGAGCAGTAAATGTCAGCTGAAACCATCTCAATCCTGCAAGTTAGCACATTGTGACCCAAGGTCTTCAAGCCTGCCTCCTATTATCGAACAAACTGTTGGCGTGATTCATCACTAAAACAATGACGTCGCTTCCTAAGGGCGTTTGCCATACTTTTGAGAATCAACTATAACTTGGCATTTGTTGTGCAACTGAAGCCCAGCAATAATGAAATAATGTAGGAGGAGAGCTTATCAAAGAGAGAAGAACAAAAATACAACACAGTAGCGAATAAGAGACTCCTTCTGCTCCACTGTGAGCTCCTTCGCATCTCCTATTGAGAAATGTGATCGCAAACAGTCAATATTCAGATACTGAACCTCCCAGTGGGGATGACAGGAAGGAGATTCCCAATGGGCACATCTGAAGGCAAATCTATAACATGCTAGTCTATAGAGTCGTTTCCATAGAAACACTTTAAATTAACCTAAATATGAAATTCCAAGTGTTTATACATACACAGAAATAAATTGAACTTGCTCACTGAAGCCTGTGCAAAGGCCTGTTGGAAAAGTGTTTATTTTACCTTGTATGTGAAACAAAAGATCTTTTAGAAATCCTACGTTTTACTTGCAACCAATCAAATTCAGCACATACATCTAGTTCAGTTGAAATTTAACTTCACTTGGTGAACAAAAAAAGTGGTAAAAACTTTCAAGACGAGATTTAAAAATTGGTAAACCGTTAGAATCCTCCAAGACAAAGAAATGTTTCTTTGAGTTATATTGACATTCAATATAGCTTCCCATAAAATGCAAAATTATGTCAAAATCTATTCACAGGAACTCTTAGAAGATTTTTTTACTGAGGTTCATAAAATTTGCCGCACAAAATAGTACGACCTCTCATGAGGTCAAGCCCTTTAGGAAGTCGGCAATGTTATGAACCTTATACACCAAACCCTTCTGAGAGATTTCAGTATAGCACTCTAAAAATGAATCTGCAAACTCTTAAGGCATTAAAATTTGATTTCTCATCAGAAAACACAAAATTACAGCAACATTTACATCCAAAAAGACAATAAAAAAAAACAAAGGTTTCCAGCAGAATCCACTCCTCAACATACCTACATTATAATATTAACTCGTCCTTGCCCACTGACCACAGGATGTTATGAATTTTACTACACGGCTGGATTTGTTGACACTTTTAAACATTAGCTTCAAACTGCATCTTACTACAGGTAAGAAGCTAGATGCAGGTACAAAGTCCACCATCAAACAGGAAGCTATCCAATTTGGATCATAAGTACAATTTTGTGAATTTACGCAAACTTCCACAGATTTCTACTTAGCAACTTAAAATTAACCTTGTGTCTTTGTTGATTAAACATGTGGGCGTGGTCATGAGCAAAAATGTAAGTTCTCACCATAAAATGTGTAATTTACCATTTATGCAATCTGATCATCGCAAACTGCCATCAAAACACAGCTACCATCTAATTTTATGACATTTTAGCTCCACCCACAAACAGAAAGTGACATACTTTATATAATTTTTACACTGATGTCATGTACTTAAAACGTTTCAGGAAGTCGACTAGTCTGGATTGTAGTCCTCACCATTCCTTTTCTGACACTTTCACTGAATGTTAATTTTTAGGCTTGTGAACAGCGCCACCTATTGACTACCTAATGTTATGGTGAGCTTGGCAATGAACACATTGTGGTGGTGGTGATCAAAAACATTGATTACAAAACACTGAAGGGTTAAATAGTAGTAAATCTCACTATGTAGCATCTTATGTATGACGGTATTGAATCTGACAATGCTTCTCAATGCAGCAAAACCGACATGGAGCATTAAAAAGGATTGAGGTTAATTAAATATATCTTGCAACTGAGGCCGATGTATAAGAAACTATAAGACAAGTCTTGTATTTACAGTGCTAAACCTAATTTTATATATTTTATTGAGTCTTATCTTTATAAATATCAGCTTCAGACAGAATTATTCTCATATTATCAATGTTCCTGTTAACCAGAAGGGCACAAACAAAACCCAGAGCAGCTGTGTGAACAGTAACGTGAAGTGACAGCAGCTAACTCAAACAGAAATCACGCCTTATTGAGGAGGATAAACATAATTATGTAGCTGTAACCTGGAAACATGCTGAGCCTTAACAGAGTCATCCAGAACGTTTTCTGCTCCTGCTGATACTTGCTTTGCTTTCTGCTGTCTGTGATGAGAACAGAGGACTCCTTCATCCCCCTCCTTTAGAGATAGACAGGCTGCTGAGCGATACAGGCCAACTCAATACACGCTTCACACAGCATCTGTGTAAACGCCACAGCATGACTCAGCACTTCCATGCAAAGCTACTGCTCCCATCTCATCCCCTCATGTACAGTATGAACACTCCAACAAGCTCATGCTGATCCATTTCTCTTCCAGCTTACCCAACTCTGCAAATGTGGTTGTCTTTCTAATCCTTCCTCTCTGCTTGTCGCCCTCCTCCTCTGAATCGGGCTTCGAAAGCCAGCACAGCAGATTTACAAACTGATGTTTGGCTGGTGAAGCAGGATTGTGGCCAGCTCTTGGAGGAGGAGTGAAATCCCTCATCCACACCCAGTTCAGACAATTAATAATCACAGATGCTGAAGTCAGTAGGGAAACTGACAGCTGGTTAGAAAAGACACCTGAGTTTGATTTAGAAAACAAAAAGGCAAGCAGTAAGAAAAGCAAACTCATGTCAGCTAATCTGTTTACTGCAGCAGAAGAAAACATCTGAGGCCTGTCTGTGCACGTGTGTGTGTGTGGGGTGTGTGGGGGTGTGTGTGTGTGTGTGTGGGTTGGCACTACTCACACTGTGAAGATCTAAACGTGTTTATTTAGTCACTTAATGGGGACATGTCCTCTTTATCCAGTCTCCATTAAATGAAGGATGAGAATTTATGGAGAAGTCAGGCTTCTGTCTTTGAGTTAGAGTGAAGATATCATGCCACAGGCGGTTTCAGGCAAAATAAATAGACTGCCAGCCAGAGGATCAATAAGTTGCAATAAACTCTAATTGAAACCAGATATATCAGTCTCCCCAACTGCACTTTAGTTACATTCACCATAGACTGTTTTAAATTAGCTTACTTTTCATTATTTTACCAGCTGCATATTTGAGTTCAAGGAAGAAATAATTAGAAATACAAATAGACAACTTAATTTTAGCCATGAAAAAAGCTCATAGTCACAAATTGAACAGTTATTTAGCTGTAAATCTGCAGCTTGTGCAAAAAAGGGACTAAACTTGTCACAATAAGCAGTTAATCTCATGATCAAATAAAATTAGGTTGATAACTTCCATTCTGATGATTAGTATTTTTTGAAGGACAATTTTACATAAAGAGAACAATCCATTTTGTTTATGGTTCTGAGTTTGCGTTAATATTATTTTCTTCCAAAATACTCCATCTAGTCAGATTAGATAGAATAGGAATGTCAAACTCCAGTCATTGGCGGTCAGTGTCTTGTAACTTTTGTATGTGTTACTGCTTCAGCAAACCCAAATCAAACACTTAGCTCAGGGGTGCCAATGTCCAGTCCTCAAGAGATGCTAGTTTAAGAACTTTGTAAAGGTTAAGGCCGATATATAGGCCAATACTGTCAGGGAGTTTCACCTGAAACTGTCCATCTAAATCTCATAATAGTTGTTTTTGCCATGCTATGATTGGAAACTGATTGGTAATGCAATTTTACATTTACCATTTTAAAATCGGTTTGAGTTGAAGCTCCCAGCTGTATGACAGTCTGATAACTATCACACAGGGCTGACAGCACCTATAAAGCTTTCAAATGCCTTTGTCAAATTTTCAATTGGGTTAAGAAACATTGCCTGCCTGAGGGGAATGAGATCGACGGCTCCACAGTCTCAGAGGAATGGGCCATAAATAAAACGTTTGCCTCTGTTGACATATGAACCTTGGCAACTAATCAACTGGTCGTCTCTGTGAGAGCAAAAGGCCAACCTCAAGGATGCTTCACCGTCTCGGTGAAAATGAGAAACACGGTGGCAGGGATGCACTTTCCCTCTTGACTGCACTGATTGCAGCCTTGTTAAAAAGGCTGTTTTCTCTTATGATGCTTTTTGCTTTTGGAAGTAGAAAACGGCTCACTCAGCATGACTCTGCTATATGGTTAAGGTTTCACTTGATTTTTCCTCAATTTCTGTAAAATGTGTTATTTTTTCCAAAAAGTGCTCTGCTCTGTTATTTTTAAATGAGCCATGCATAGAATATGTCAACACAGTACTTTTTTAACTCCACATTAAGATGTCAGGGAATACAGAAAAACTTCATGTTGGTTGTTTTTACATATTTGTTAAAACTCTCACTATGTTCTGACACTATAACATGAGACAGATAATCTATGGAAAAAAATCAAGCTCCTATGCCTCCTCCTTGTGGTCTAACCGTCATCGCCAAGGAACTTAGGAAGTATCACCATCATACTTAACTTTGAGCATGAGGATCTTTTCCTCAGACCACTGCAGAGCGGTATGGAAAGTGTGTTGCCGGAAATCTCAGCTCTTGTCTCATGGGACTAAAGCAAGCAGATACAAAAATTTAAATGGGATGTTAGGGGTGCCAATGATTATGCCACAGTGATTTTGCTAAAACAATTCATTCTTAACATGATATCTTTCTTACCCCACTCTGTAAATTTACTCAACTTAATGGCTGTATTTTTAGTAGTTTTTTTTCTGTCAGATTATGCAAATACAATGAAAAATGGATTTATGTTCAGGCTATTCAACCATTTAAACCAGGGTTTCCAACACATAAATGTGTCCATAGCTGTAAATTTAGGACACAGGAAAATGTTATTTGGTCTAATGACTAGCAAAGTAATTGGGACAACATCTCCATCAGAATTTACAAATTACACTGTACATTTAAATCTGCAAAAGAATATCAAGCATCTGATTATGTTAGCTATCAATATGACATTAGGGTAGAAATGATTCATTGGATTAATCGTGATGAATCAATTATTGAAAAAACGCATTTCTATAAAAGGCTTAAGTGGTTGCCAATTTTTTTTATTTGATTAATTGATTAAGCATAAACCTTAGTTGCCGACCTATAGCGTACTTTCTAAGCAGATTTATGGTGTGAATGGATGTATTTCTGAACTTCACACAAGTAACTGGTGTGTGTTTTGATGATGTTACACTGGAGCTGGGGGTGGTGGATGAATGGATGGCCAAGCCTCATCAGATTCAGTCTGAAGGGGGAAAATGGGCGGAGACGTTAACACAATCTGCTCACCACCTGCTCAGCAGAGGAAAAGGGAAGGGCCTTTGCCTCTCTCACGGCTCACTCTCGCAAACACAGACCAGTGACTTGTATTTGCTTCACTGCTCAGTCTGGCATCCCCTTTATGCAGAATGTTTCAGGGGGCTGAACGATCCATATCATGGCTGGAACGATGGCTGCAAAAGGGGGCCGTGTTCATCCAACTTAACACCTGCTTCCTGTCTGGATTCATATAAGCCTCCCCCAGGAGGGCTGTCCGGCTGCTGCTACATAGACTGAACCGCTCCTCATTAGGTCCCATCTGGGCTCTGTGGAGCTACATGCAGCAGGATGAATGTGAAAGTGACTAGTTCAACAATCACATTAGGCATGTCTAGATATTCTGGATTATTCCACTCATATCTTCTCAATTCACAAATGCACACATCACTTGAAAGAGCAAACAACCTAACAAGAGACTATTTACTTAGGGCCGCAAATGCTCTTAGTATCCATCTAACTACCTGAGTTAGAGACTTTCAATAGTATTTAGCATTTTGTCAGATCACAAGACCCTTCAGCATAATTGACTGTTTTGTTTGGGTTGGTGTATTACATAAAATCAAAGTTAAATAGATTAAGTAAATTTTTTATAGATAAAAATCTGAATCAGTCCCCTTAACTCTAACATCCCTAAATTAAATTCTTGTGCTTCCTAAAAGCACCTTTAGGCTAAATGTGAAGAAATCACACTGTTCAGATTTGTAACAGTGAATCATTTATCTCTCTGTCTTTGTTTATCATATAAATCACAGTGAAACTTTTCTGAGTTTGAAATGTGACACTATGCGGGGTATGAATACTTTTGCAAGGCTGAAAATATGCATTGCATAAAAAGTGCCTCATCATGTCTTCCTGCTCAGCTGTCTTGTCTTTCTGATTTAACTTGCAAATGACTTTTAGAATATATTTAATTCAAAGTGCTGCAAACACACTAATTTCTTACACTAATCCTTTCTGCCAGGTGGTTGCATATTTAGGAAGAAAGAAAACAAACAGTTTGTAAGAAAAAAAAAAAGAAGAAGAAGAAGCCAATGAAAAGTGACAAATGAGAATAGATGATAGTGTCTGCACAAACCCATGAATATTTGATAACATGTATAGATGATAGATTATCGAGAGCTCTTTGTTAGTCCGTATACAACAGTGATGATGCTGCGTGAATCGGCATCAATCCAACAGACCCCTGTGGAACAGGAAAACTCACAGTTTGAATCCTAAATAGCAGGGAGCCCACACTCCGCCACAAAATGTAAAAAGAACAAAGCAGAGCCTGAAGAGCAGAGCGGCTGCGCTTAAATGACAGATGGAATACAAATGGAGGTTTCAAAGCCATCCGTGGCATCATCAAGCCTCTGTTTGTGTTCGATTTTCTGTCAAAGGGGGATTTTACCAAAGTGCTATCTGACTGTTTCATTTATACCCAACAGCCTGAGACAAGCAGCTGGGGAGATGACTCACATGAATACAACTCACACATGATGCAATCATCCTGGCACACTCATATTAATTATGTTGGGGACAAATTGTCCTTATATTCACACAGAGAGGACCTGAATATGTGCAGCACTACACATCTCACTCCCAATAATAGCCAGCACTGCAATCATCACCTCCATAGGGAACACATGGGGAAGTCTATAAGATAACCGTTTGGTGGCGTGAATGGAGTCTCTGCTAAAGTGTGAATCTTTTCTATTCCTCTACATCTCTCATTTGCTCCATTTTTAATTATTGCAAACACACTGGTCTCCTTATTCCTCTCTTGCCAAAGAAATCCCTCTCAATATGCATGGCATACATCTGACTTATAAAAAGGGATCTTTCTGCATCAGCTTCACTATTTCTAAGGTTTGATCACTTTGCCTGAGCCCCTTTCCTGTTCAACATGATGCAACAAGCCAACAGAACTAAGCAAAAATATTACATTATTCTTATAAAGGCTTAAAGAGCAAATATGGACTAAAAAAAACCAGAAAAACTAAAAATACTGAATATATGAAACAAATACATTTAAATAAAGAAGAACTTCATTATGTGTAAAGGGCCTGTTTCATCTGGACAAGTAAAACAGGAACATGATACCACATATGGATAATAGCATTGCATTTCTAACAGGACAGTATTGAAGCATGTCAATCTCTATGGCTTTTCAAAAGGAAAAGAAAAAGCTGGTTAATGGCAAAGCGGAAAAAGGATAGATTAAACAATTCTACTACAAAATTGTTTGCCCAGGAAAAGCGAGGAGCTATGCTGAAATTAATAAGAATAGGGAATAAAAACTGTTTTGGTGTTGGAAACATTTTTGCCCCAGAATAATGGGAGTTATTAGGGAGTCAACAGCCAGACCACCAATAAGCCTGCAGCTACTGAGCATGAAGTTTATCATGTAAAAGATTGTCTAACATTTATGTATTCCCAAATAGAACAAATGTTCTGCTAATATTTGCAGAGCAGATGAAATTCACTCTCTACCAGATAAATACGGTCAGCTGTGACTGTTGTTTTCTCTGTATGTGAGCTAAATTAATGAGCGTGATTCTATATCAGTATTGTAACTTCCCTTCTATTTGCCACATGCTGTTGTGGATAAACTGCAGAAGGACTTAAAGTTTGAGTGGCATGACACAATATGTTAGCATAATGCATTAAAAGCTAAATTACAATATTACAGTTCAACTCTTGGCAGTAAAACACTGAATGAAAGTAGAGAAAACTGATACAACCACTGCAGTGTTTGCTAACATAAAGCTGGCTATCCAGGTGACACAGAGGTTTACGCATTCCTGAAGATATCACAGTAACAATGTTGGTCTGAATCAGACCTGCAATTACAACATATCTGAAACCTGCAAAAATGTTTCAAAATACAATTTTTGTCACAAGAAGTCATTTGCAAAAGAGTGCTTTTAAATTATTCCAGAGTGCCAGTTTGTTACGTCTTCAAGTTCCTGCTTTCTAGGCCAAATTTCAACCAACTTCCCCCACCTTACAAACTCAAATTTGAACTGCATTCTTTACAATCATTACCTTTGATTAGTGTGGACATTTTGTTCTGCAATTACTTAAACTTTCGGCTGTATTCTCAGATGATGTTTCCTTGCCTCTTTCTGTCTTGACTAATTACATTTTTTACCATTTTGATCAAGAAAATTAATTTAACTGCGAGCTAGAAACTAGAACATAACTGAGGAGGAAAAGTTATTTAAAAAAATACTGATATCAGCTTTAACTTTAACCAAATATATTTCATCATGACTGAAGGAAGTGTGTCTTTCTGTGTTTGCCAGATTCTTTTATCAATCTCCGCTTAAAACCTCCTGAATTATTAATGTCTGTGTGATACTTGAAGATGACCGGCATTCATTTATTCTCCCTTATGGGCCTCAGAGTGCACTTTTCCATTCCCTGTATGGGATAAAATTTTGATAACAGTAGTACGCTGCAAAATTATCGCATTATTAAAATCTCAGAGGAAAAACGAATTCAAGCTCTTGCATGACTATAAGAATACCAATGATTACTATTGTGCATGTGCTTGTGTCAGTTCTTTGTGAAGATATTCACACACATTGAACTTAGATAAAATTTTGTATTATTGTGGCCACAAACATGGGTTTGTTTTTTGAGACTTTGAGTATTTACCTGATAGATGTCTTCAAAGTAGAGATCCAGTTTAAAGTAGATGTAAAATTGTTGTGTGACAAAAACTACAAATGGACATCAGTCCCTTTTTAATTAAATTAAAAAATACAATATTTATTTATCTCAAAGGGAAGAGAGTGCTTGTGGATGTTAATGCTGTGGCACAAAGGATCTCAAGTAGCAGTCAGTCTTACAATAAATCTGAAAAGGGAGTGAAATTACCATAATAACCCAATATTGGCTGGAAACCGAAATGTCTCCCCATTCAGAAACGGTTGGAATTTTTCAGATGGTGCAAAGTGTGGATGAATTACAGTACTGCAGATTTGGCTGTTTCCAATACGTTCAGACTAGAAGAGTTAAATCTCTGTCTGGCATAATGGTTGGAAAAACATTGAGAAGTATTGTGCCACCATGAGCGGTAATGTTTCAGCTGTTCTGTGAGGATCCCAAACTTTTAGGATTTCTTTCACTTCAGAATAAACCACCACTTTATGTAAAGTTTGCAACACAACAAAATGAGAAGTTCAAGTGGTGTGAATGTGTTTGCAATGGTCTGCACTTGCATGTCTGGCCTTCATTCCAACTGAGTGCATTAAGGAATCCACAGCCAGGAATAATCAAACCTTTACAGCATGTTTGTTTAGAGGAAATGTTAAGCTTTTCTCCCTTCATTGAGGGCATCGCCGGTGATACTGGATTAATGGTTTATCAGAGGCAGTGAGATTTGTCAAGCTCCAAGGAAACAGTCTATTTTCATAAATCTAAGGTTCTGAATAACATGAGGAAATATTTCTACTTTAGAATGATGCACAAATGGGTGCCTGGAAACAAGATCCACTTCCTCTCCTCTAACGAACAACACTAATTACCATCATCACGGTCATTTACCCGACGTTATCAGATGTGGTGAGCTTTCTAACACACATCTGACAACATTAAAAGATTGTTTTTCAAAGCTCCCAATAATGGTGTGACATATTTTTCTGACCTGTTAAAATGTCAAAAATGAATGTGAATCTGGCATTTCTTAAGGTCATCTCCCTTCTCCATTGGGTAAAAATGGCATCTGCATTTATTTCTCTTAGAAATAGCAGACAATTAGCAACGTGTTTTATTGAAAATTCATGAGATAGACCAACATGAAGTAATAGATAATGGCTTATTGGAAGAAAAAGTGAGGTATGTATTTGTATTCAGCTCCCATCCCAGGGGATCAAATCAAGTACAAACACGGGTGTCCACTTAAGCATAAAGGCTTTGAATAGAGAGCAATAATCAGAGAATAGTCCAAAAGGTCCATCGTAACTTTGGAGGAACTACAAAGACTTGAGACTTGAAGAAGTTAACATGAAACCATAGAGAGCTTCAATGAAATAATGTGTGGAAAATTAGAATTCAGACCCAAATCTGACTACAATCTGCAGCAAGGACTGAAAGGTGATGTTCACAGATGTTATCCATCCAGAATGACAACCACGAAACTGCAGATATAATCCAGCTTTGTTCTAATTGCAGCAAAAGGTGGCTCTAATGAGTCTTCATCCAGGGAGGCTGAATTCAAATGCCAATCACACTTTTCAGATTTCCATTTGTAAAAAGTTGTAAAACCCATAAATCATTGCCTTCTTTGTCTACCGCATAACCCCCACTAAATTGCATTTAAGTTTGCAGTGGTGATGTGGCAAAAAGAGAACAAGATGAAAGGATACAAACAATTTTGCAAAACGCAGTGTATGCAGCTTAATAAAATAAATCAACAGGTCAACACGCCTGCTCAGCTGACCAAGAAAGGCTTTGTGTCTGTGATTCCAGCAGAGTCCAGACTGAAAGGCAGCAGGGGGAATGCAGCCTGAATGAATGAATGCAGGGAATGAATGAACTGCCTCACAAATCGAACTATAATTTCCTAAAATCATAAACGCTGAGTTTGCCACCCAGCTGACTCTACAGGAGGAACAATAGGTGTTCGAGTGGGAAGGAGAAACGATGCACCTGCTTTGGGTGTAACACTATCTGACACGTTGCCAGGAACATCATCATCCTCAGCAGAGGCAACATCAACCCGCGCAATGAACTTTTCCATGTTCGCCTCATTGTCACGCATTCTTTATATTTAGGAAACAACGAGGATTTCTTTACCAAGCAAACATTTTTCGGCGACTCACTGTTCCTCCTGCTTGCTGCAGCCCACCAATCTGCCAGCGCATCCACCTCTCCCTGTTGTGCTAGTTAATAAAGACGATTGCGCCAAAAACAGCGCAATAAACCCCTTCAGTGCGCATTTAAGTCGCTGAACGGATAGTTTAAATTTCACATTGCTCACCTCTCGGAGCTTCCTGATCGCTGGCGTTTGGTGATGGTGATGAGGATGCTGCTTTTTTTTCTCCAAGAAAGAAGAGAAACTCCCACCCACTCAGGAACCGTCTGACAATTATCCCTACCGCGAAGGGAGCGTCTGTAAATAATCACTACCCGTTTAATTCTGTTTTGGCATAAACATAAGCCTAATATAGATTAATTTTAAGAAATTAGGAGTATATTTTCAACAGTTGTATCAGCGTGTGTGTCAGTTCAAAAAATGAGTCTGGAAGTAAGCAAAGGATAATTCAACCCAAATGCTCAGAAACACAAAACGCTTAAACACATAAAAAACAAACAAACAAACCCCCCCAAAAAACATGTTTTGCTGTGTATTGGCTAATTTAAAGGCATTATAGATGTTGGTTATTGAAATTTACAATGAAAAGAAGCTGGTTATCATAATGTTTAATTATTTATACAAATGTGTTTGGTGAGTCACCAAAAATAAATAAATGTTTTTGATTGACGGAATATTTTCTGTTAGAGTCTTCACCTGTGACAAAGGTTCACCCACCAACTGAACTTCGACCTGAAACTGAATCCAGTCAGACCAGACCTACAAAGAAAAGTTGAAATCTTAGTTTTCCCAGTCAAAGTCCAGACCTACATCTAACAAAAAAGTCTGTCAAAACTTCTGTTTCTAGAAAATTCTCCAACTTGATTGAGCTTGAGACACTTTTCAAAGTAGAAAAGACAAAAATGTAAGTTTTTTGATGGTTTAAACATGCATGTGTTTGTGTTGGGACATCATTTTAGATCCCAATGAGATACATTTTAGTTTGTGGTTGTAAAATGGATGAAAAAAGTTCAAAGAATATGAACACTTTGCAATAAGGGTTCTGCAGGTTGGACTGGAACAAATCATGACAGTCCCTGAACTCATCATTTTAAGCTGGGCCCATTAGCGTGGTTATACCTTTCTCAGCCAGTAAACTGAGAGGCAAGTGTGAATCAATATACTGCTGATCTAAGAGATCTTCTTAATCCTGCGATGAAGCATTTTTATCCATATTGATCCAGATAGTGAACTGGGTGCATCCCATCAGGACGGAAATGGGTGAGATCTCAGTGCTCAACCACTACAGCTAACTCCATAAGGGAATCTCTCTTTAGGAAAAATAGCTCTCATCCCAAGAGCACAGAGTAAAAAGCTTGTGAGATCAGTGCAAACAATCCCTTAATGAGTCAGTTTATCTTTAATTCTGTTTAATTGTATTTGTCACTGCTCTGCAGGTGCTGTCCTACTGGATGGACATAATCTGCAAATGAGCTGACTCATCAATAAAGCGGTGAGAATAAAGATTACCTTGCAACATGCAATGATAGGTGCATTATGGATTTTATCGGGTTGCATCCCAAAATACCTTTAATACACAAACCATTTTTGGTGTAGAATCATTGTTAACATTTTATAACCCACTAGTCACCATTTCTGCTGTAAACCTTTTCTGAATGCAGAGGATGGTGGAGTAACATATGCAGCTGGACAACACTGGTGAAGCATGGCAGATGGGTCAGAGCAGAGCTGTTACCACAGAAGAGTGAGATTAGAAAATCATACACCGAGTAAAGGTCTTGACTGAACATGACCGCTGATGAAGGCAAAATATGTGGTCATATATGAAATGCCACAATAATAAGTCTTTCCTCCCTAATATTTTAAAATTTGCTCAGATATTTGAAAATTGTTGCACATTAGTGATTAATGTATCAATAAAATATGAGTTTGTACAAATAACATTTAATTTATTTAGAATATAGTTCACAAAAAGCAGTGAAGTAGAGGCAGTTCATGTCTTAATCATTTATTTGTGAAGCACTAATGTGTTGAAATACTTCTCCAGACTCACAGAAAGCTGGTGTATGAACTTGTTTCTTGTGTGTAAGTATAGAGAGCAGCCTTGTATCTGAGGTGATATCATCTTGTTTTGATGGTGATGCTATATTCCATTTGTAGGGCCCCTTTAAACTGACAGCTCCTGTGAAAAGGCTACATAACTGAGGCTGGATTGCCACCTACTGGAGTGTTCTTGTATCCAGACTTTTCAGATGTAATCCAAACACCCACCATGTCACACTGTTATCACTGTATCAGTTAAATCAGTGCTTTCCCTTTGTAGATATTTTAAAACCCTTCAAATGTCTTCATAACCTTTGATGAGCTACACAAACATTCAGTAGCTTAGTTGTGAAGTGGAAACATGATTTTCAAAACCTTGAACTTGTGGTGTGCATTAATATTTAGCCCCTCCCCCTCTATACTCCTACTCTTAAATAAAATGCTTAATTGGAATGCTTAAATTACAAGTCCATTACTCTACTTACTGATCCCCAGTCACCCCCAAAATGAAAAGAAGAGCAAATAATTACTTCCAGATGTCACCTAATTATAATAATATATAATAATTAGAGTTGGTCACTTGTTGAATGTGAAACAAGTGAAAAAATAAAATAAAATAATTATATTCTAATAATAGTAATATAATAGTTAATGTTAAAATCAATATTCTTATAATTATTGATAATATTGATTATCATTATTATTTGTATTTTGATAATAACATTATCATTCTTAGCAGTATTAGTAGTAGTGGTGGTAGCAACGACTTACTACCTATTTTTTATATTTTTTCTAAATTATTACACTTCATTTATTTCATCTTTTAACTTTGGGATCCAGATTCCTTTGTGGGTCTGAAAACACCAAATTAGAGATTTAAATGATTTTCAAAGAATTTTAAAAAACGCTGCTAAGAACTTATTTCTCAGAATTTTTTTTTACTATTGTTATTTTTAATAAGGAGATAAAGATAGCATGAAGCGTGTTCAGATTGTTTGCATTGTAATCAAACCATTATTAAGAAATCACGCAGAATCTGGATTTAAATTTTTAGTCAAAATTTGGTTTGTCAGAAACAGGAAATGTTGGTAATCTTTCATTTAGATCCTCTTAAAAGTAAAAAAGCAAGTCAAGTTCATAAAGAAAATATTAGGACAACAAACGTACCCAAACCAGCAGGGGGCGGTAGACAAACAAGCAGACACCTCAGTGATGACGGTCCTTAACGTGGCTGAATAAAGACATCTTGTCTGCGCTTGAACGAGGCAGCAGGGCACCGAGCCGAGGCTCCGTGGTGCTGAAAGGACAGCTCCCCCGCTTTCTGACAGCTGCAGGTAGGCTCATTTGTCTCCATGGAGATAAATTAGACAAAGTAAAGTGATCGTCGTCATCACCGGCAACATTACATATCCTTCTGTAGGGAATTAGAAAACATAGATGAGGCGTAAATGTGCGTTTGACACGACATCCTATCACGCTGTTTAGGTGTAAGACAGATTTAGGTTTAAAGTGTTATAATTTTAGTCTGAAGGTTTTTATATCCAAAGTTTGCGCCTGCTGTAGGTCAGTAGACCTCTGAAACAAGGATGAGATATTCTTAGTATTCTCAGTGGCACCTGAGAGTCCCTAGGTCCTCATTTGCTCAGAAATTAGTTCCTGTCGTCCGCAGAGTTGTGTTTTCTTCACTCAATCTTTGGAAGAAAAAACCCCCCAAACTGTGTCATTTAAATGTAAACTCTGTAATTTCAACTCAAGCATTTTAACTCAAATAGAACTGTTGTCTGGAAAATGAATACACTCAATAATGTTAAAGAACTTGTTTCTTTACTAAAATATGCATTTTTGCACTGATAAATTATTCAACCCTATGAATGAGTGAATTTTTATAATCACCTTTCAATGCACATCCAGCTGCAAGTCTTTAGGAGTTTGAATGTACCTGCTATGCACATCTACGGATGTAAATATGTTCTCCAGTTCTTCTTTTCCAAATGGGTTTAGTCCGGTTAGATGGAAGTGGCTTTGAACACCAATTCTGACGTCTTGACACAGATTCTTAAGTGAATGGAGGTGTGGACTTTGACTGGACCATTTTCCACACTGGTTTCCAGTCCTGCAGTTGCTAAGAGGTTTTCTTTCAGGCTTGCTCTGTATTTAGCTCCATCAGTCTACCAGGTTTCATGGTAGAAGCTGTGTTTCATGGCATTTTTGCATGAAAGCTAATAAGTACAATTTTGGATTCATCTCTGCAGAGTATCTTTCTCTAATTGAGACAAACTTCTTATGACTTTCCTTCTTATGTGAGATGACAAAGCTTGATATATTGTTTGATGAACTAACCCTACTTTAATTTCACAATAACTTCACCCTTGACCTGTTTGGCAATTGGCAGCACTTGATTATATTTAGAGATTTAAGGAGCAACTAAGAACAATTTGCATCACAATTTTCTGAGATTTTTAAAAGGTGTATATTTTTCTTCCAGTTGAGTTACTCACTAAGCTGTTCTGTTATTAACTAGCTATATTATTCCAATTTCATTTGTTTATTGTCTCCTTTGCTCTCACTCAGATATGTTCACCCGGATGTTAAAGCTGAGACTGCTTAATGCCGTAGCGCCTGCATACTTCTTTGCAGCTACAACAGTCACATTTATTTTACACTTTTGCCTCTTCATCCCGACAATCTTCCCCAACCCGGACACATCGCTGAAGAGCTCCACAGCCCTTCACATAATTGTTTTCCTTTTCCTGATGTTTAATGCTTTGGGGAATTACATAATGACAATCAAATATCCGGCCGAGAGTGACAACGAGATTGCGATTCCTGTGTGTTCGCCAAGTTGCTCGGACAAAGTGGATTCTCACTACCTACTTAATGGCCGTCATTTCTGCAAACTGTGCAGGAAGGTCATTTTCAGGAGGGATCACCACTGTTTTTTCACTGGAAACTGCATCGGCAACAAGAACATGCGTTACTTCATCATGTTCTGCATCTACACATCATGCGTATGCATGTACTCTTTGGTTCTTGGCGTGGCCTTCCTGACAGTCGAGTACTCCATCTCCTTTGAGAACCCGTTGACCTTCCTGACCCTCCTCCCTGTCTCCACCGCCTACTTCTTCATGGGTGAGTTTTCTAGTTTAATACGATGAGTAACCACTTTTACTGTTTTTTCACTCTGAATTCATGTAATTCTTTCTCTCTTAGGCACAGTCTCTGGCCTACAGCTGTTCCTAGTGCTGATGCTCTATGTATGGCTGGGCATTGGCTTGGTGTGTGCAGGTTTCTGCTGCCAGCAGGTGCTGCTGGTGGCCCGGGGGCAGACCTGGTGTCAGATGCAGAGAGGGGAGCTGGTGGATAATCGCAGCCCCTGGAGAGCAAACCTCAAGGATGTTTTTGGCGCCCGCTGGATCCTTGGTCTTATTCTGCCTGTGCAAACAGTGGAGATGTACTCTGAAGACACAGATGGACTCAAGCAAGACTGACAGTTGTCCATTTGTCTCAGTGAGAGCCACTCTTAGGTCAACCAAGTGGTTCATTTAGCAAAAAATAGTTTTTCGACATTTACTGTAGATGGAAATTCATTTTTAATCTGTATGGATGCTTTACGATGTTTGAAATTTACAATGAGGTAGCTGATAGTTTCATCCTCTTACATTTAGGGACCATATAAGCAATGTGAAATAAGTACTTAGTATAAATGTTTATTCTTAAAAAGGCATTTCTAAAGGCAATATTAGGAAAAATAAGTTATGTTGTACCTTCCTCCAGAGTCTGGAAAACCGATCATCAATTTTCATCCAATCAGTAGTTTGACTTTACATCCTCCCAACATATCCATAGCCTTAGTAAAGATGTGTAAAAATGCCTTAAAATAAATATAGCTTTTATTGCAATAACATAATCCTATATTGAATATTTAAGAAAAATGCAACGCATCCTTTCAACCATTCCATAAGATTGATTTTGTGTCCAGTTAGTGATTATTCAGCTTTTCCTATGAAGCCATTCACCTTAACAGGGTTGCCAGGGTCTTTGGAAGCGATACAGGCCTGCAGCACCATTGACACTTAATCAGAGGAACAGACGCTCGTCCACATATACTTTGTTTCAAACCCATGCTTGATACAACAGACTCCATCTTAAGGACATGGATCCTTTAAACTCTCTGTAATCTTTAACGAAGCTGAGGTATTGATATTTGTAAATTTAAAGACAGAAAAAGTAAATACCTAGATTACATCCCAAATTTCCGTGTTAAACTTTTCAAGTGTATTTGTGTTGTTGACAGTTTTCAAGTAGCCACTTCCTGACTGAAGATCAGCACACATCTGCCTTACATGAATGGGATATTTTTTGTGTTTTTTATATTCTGAATAGATGAGAGAAGTGATAGTACGTAAACATTCTTCCCAAAAAGAGGAAAAGTGGCACATCTGTAATTTTATTAATTCTAGATACATGATCTCCCTTCAAATAATCATTTTACTAAATTTTTAATGTGCTGTGACTGAAGGCCTCACTTTTACACATTTCTTTTTGGCATTAAAATAAGCGAGGTGGGTACTGTGTTTTATAACAAGCAAGTTTCCAAGCAATATTATATGTTTGCCTTTAAAGCTTTGTGCTATATAGCCGCCAGTACCATGCAGTGTTCTGAGATTATCTTTCCTAACCCTAATTTGATTCTACAGTTTGACATTCAGGAAACCAGGGACAGTTTTCACTGTTAAATTAAGGGCTAACAGATGAAGAAAGAATTGGCAGCATAAACAGCCAGACTCCGCAGGACTGCTTGAGTTGAGCCTGGGGACATTTTCTACTACTACTGTTTTTCTGAATGAAAATTGTTGATGGAAATGGAGATTATGATATCCAGGGTATTATTCACAATGTGCCATGCTTATAGGCAAAGATTTGGTATCTTCTTTCTCTGCTAATGACAGGATAAGCAGCATTAGGATTTTATTCCCCGTTTCAGATGCATCTACAGCTGCTTAGTCAAAAGTTGTGGGCGTTTTGGTATTCAAGCACACTTTTGGAGACAATGTTGCCTATTTATGTATTGCAATAAAGGTTTAACAGATTTAAAACCACAACAAGCGGCTACTTTTTTCACTTTTACTAATGACACATCCTTAGTTAGAAAAATAACAAGAGGAAATTATCTCAAACAGTTTAAGACTTGACAAAGACAAGACAGAATGCACAAGTCACAAAACCAAACAGCAGCAGAGTAAAAAACAGAAAACCCCATCATCTTAACGTAAAATATGATTAATATCTTGCCAAAAACCAATGATTAATTAAAGATTTAAACAGAATTACAACTAAGGATTTTAAAGACCGCAAATTTCAAATATGAAGGTTTTTACAATATAAAGCAACTCAGAAAGTAACATCTCAGTAGATCATCCAAATTAGCAAAAAAAAAAAAAAAAATCTTTGGAGTCCTTTGAGTACATTCAACTTCCCTCCACATGATAAAAAGATTTACAAAACTAAGCTGAAAATCTAAGCACAGAAATATGAAGCACAAACATGAATAGACTTAAAAAGGCACAGGCATTAAGATAAATATAGATTCACATTATTTCTTCGATACACAATCCTCAAGTGAATAAATCTGGGACCAAAGTGCAAGTCTAAAAGCTGTCATGTTTTTGCCAGAAAACCTTTTATACCGAGATTTATAAAGCAAACATTTACAGAAAGAATATAGATGGCAACAAAATATCTAGGATCTAAACAATCATATGGCTACAGCACTCTCATTGCTACATTTCTGTTCCATATCAACAGAGCTCTTTAAAAAAAAAAGAAGAAAAAGACAAAGGAGTAAATTTCACCATGAAACTGGCAAACATCTCCATGTCATTTCTTAAGACTATTCACATCTCTGTTAAAAGTTTTGGTCACAGTTATGAGGAATAAATAATACCAACAGTAAATATTTAAAACGTGAGAAATTATTATTTTTTTTACTAACATCCAGTGGTTTTCTTGATAAATAAACCATAATGGGAAAAGAACCAAAATAGTGGCAGAAATAACCCGATGAAGTTATCTAACGCTTAATAAAGATGAAATGTGATGAATCATGTTAGTGTCAGAAAAATAAATGCAGTTACTAATTAAAATTATTAGTGACTGAATAGTTTTTGTAACAAATTTGATCAATGTCACCATTTTCAAACTTACAAAGGTTTCCGAGAATAAAGAAACGTTAATTTTTGTTTTCAATGAGCTGCTGAGAGAAAATCTCTTGGTAACCAATCATCATCAGAATCCCTCACTGTACTCAACCTCCAATATTTAAAGATAAAAGATAAAATTATGTGTTTAAAGTAACAAAATTCCAGGAATTTTTAAAGTTGGAAATTTTCCCAGAGAGTAAATGAAAGGAAACTAGCAATTTTAAATATTTAAAGTTGGTGCTGCTCATGGATTCCAGATGTAGCTTGGAAAAAAACCAAAACAGATTTCATACAAGTAGATCGACACATATGAAAGCTATTCCAGTCACATACTCTGCTTATTAAAGGGTAAAACGACCACACCCTCTACATGCATTTTGCATTCCTCCATCACATGCACAGATGATTTCTACAACCTGGACGGCTGACATTTCTCATTGAAGATTTTGAGGCGGCCCAGGAAGAGGACAGAGTGTGACTAAATGCAGCCTGAAAAATCTGAGCAAGGAGATTTTTACTGTCCATGCTTTCAATTAGTAAAAGGAAACCATGCTCGATAATAATATTTATTATTTTTGGAGTATGGTGTCATTTCACCTTGTTTAAAGGCTGGGGTAGGCTTTTAAAAATGTGTTTGATGTTTAAAGAAAAAATGTATTTTCTATGAAAGCAATTGAAACCTGAGATATTTTGCTTGAAAATGTAAAGCTTTGCAATTGTAAAATTGATTGGATTTGTTATCTGTTAATGGTAAAACAAAATGTTTATGCTAGTATTTGGATATGATGTGACAGAAAACGGTCAAGTTTTTAAATTAGGTTATCGCTTAAATTCACATGAAATGTTTCTAAGAATTTTCCACCGCTTTATAACCTTGTCAGATTTTAAGTCTGCCATTCAATCGTGGTTTTTATGTACCTTTTTTATTTTTAATCACAGTCTATTTAAAGTGCACAGCTTGAAAAATAATATCACAAGTTATTCAAATTTTAGTAATTTAGTCATATTGACTCCATTTGAGGCTTTTCTACTTAAGCTATTTTTTGGACAAAGTATCTGTCGCTGTCAAGTAAAACAGACTGATACAGCTGTGTACCTCAAGTTATTTCTGAGCAAGTTAAGCAGGACACAATCAATATTAACGTAGCCCATGTAATATTGATTTCATGTTATTTTCCCGCAATTTAAGTTACTGAGGCTTCCACCACGTACAAGGCATTTTACCGACTTGCTGTTATCAGGGACAAAAAGAAAAAGTAAACATCCAGATCATCCCTGAAAATGACCGCATTGACGCAGAAACCTTGTTGAAAAACATTAGTGACCTCTGTCTGTTACTGCATCCACCAATGCAATACTATACTCTGCAGATTGCTTCAGACAGGGTGATGAGGTGAAAAGCTGCAATCTGATCTAGATAAGTCACAATCTGTTCGCCTGTCCTCGTTTCAAAACGAAGCCACGCGCTTTGTTTAGAAAATGTACACATTTATCACAAACCAATCACATTTAGATGGTTTCAGCACTTGATGTGCTGTCTTTTAGCTTGTAGTGACACAGTTCACCCAGCTCTTTTCTATCAGTGTAATTCAACTGCTATGACTATTGACACTTTAATACATAAGGCATTTGCTCATGCATTTAACAAGAATTCAAAGGTTATAGTAAAAACAAAAAAGCAAGTTGACCTGTTTGTTAGATGTATGACAGACATCAGACATCCATCTGACTAATCTGCTATAAGGCATGCGTTTTTTAGGCATTTGACACCGACAGCCAGAAAGCCTCGCTGCAAGTACCACTATCACCCATTTCGCATCATCAGAGGCAGATATTTTGTTAAAGGCAAGGGTTTGAAACGTAAGCATGCTTCCAAACTCCCGTTGATTACAGAGGCTGTGCTTCATATTCATGTCAAACCAGCAGTGCTAAATGTTTCAGGATTCCTGGTTTCTACATTGTGCTCTGCACAAGTACTCACTTCCCCTCAACTTTTTAACATTTTGTTGTATGTGGCAAATAACTGTGGATGGCAACAACAATAGATAATTCTGAGACATGTGTGGTGTGCATATGAATTCAAACCTTTTAGCTTTTCATCCATAAGTAAAACCCAGGGGCAGCTCAGGATTAAAAGGGATAAATGATGAATCAACGTTGCGATTCATCATAAGCTAGTGAACAAAGGCGCAGTGGTCAGAGCAACATCATGATGTGGCGATGTTCAGTTCTAAATGCAAATGGGAATCTGTGCAAAGATCTTACACCTAATGTTCACAGGTGTTTTCCTAATTTAACTGAGCCTGAGCTGCTTTCAAAGAGGAATGGGGAAACATTTCAGGCAAAGCTGCTTCAAACATTCCCCAAAACTGTAACTGCAGCAAAAGGCGGTTCAAAAATTTACTCATAGAAGTTAATGAATACATATCCACACCACACTTTTCAGATATTTTATAATTGTGTTTCTTATGTTGGTCTAGCACTTTTTTGTGCTCT
Organism: Brachyrhaphis roseni; assembly: GCA_903066815.1. Taxonomy (NCBI): domain Eukaryota; kingdom Metazoa; phylum Chordata; class Actinopteri; order Cyprinodontiformes; family Poeciliidae; genus Brachyrhaphis; species Brachyrhaphis roseni. The sequence continues at coordinate 42,842 of CAEFZY010078015.1, forward strand.
CATTCCAGCTCAATAAAAAGGTTTAGGGCCAAAAATATTAACTGACCTTTTGAAAAAGGAGACATATATTTTTTGATAAGTATTTACAACAGGAAATTTGTTGTAACTTTTAAAGAGCAATCATTTTATTCCTAATCTATTTTTAGGTTTTGATATAAAGAAAAGCATGAATCTTTTTCAAAAAGGTGATGGCTACATTTTTGTATACTTGATGTTGTGATATTTGCACAACATAAGAAAAATAGATCTACGGTTAATAAAAATTATTGAATGAAAACAGCTAAAACCTTTATTGTTGTTATATCTATTTTTAAAACAGCTGTTTCTTTATCATTTTAAGTGTTTAAAATGATAGTGTCTAGAGCCGTTGTAGAAGAACCAGTCGGGGCTCCGGAACCACAAGCTGCAGACTCCTGGTCTAGAAGGTAAAATTCCAATAACAAGTTGTTGTTTGTTGTGGTAAAGTGACAAAATGTATTTAAAAAAAGTTTCAAGGGGTGTGTGAACTTCTGCAAGGCACTGTCCACCTACAGCCATCTGATAAAATGGTGAAAGCTGAGCTGTGTTTGTCATAACAGTGTGGCACATTCAGCATCTGATGACCTCTTTATTAATCCTCCTGAAACCAGATTCAGAACTGCTGGTTATGTCCACAAACAAGTTACGCTAGGACACTCTGAACTTTAACCCCAAGCTGCTCCTTCTCTGTGTCTTGCAAAGACGCCTGGAGTTTAGTCCAGAGCTGATGATCCCCGCTGCTCAGCGCTTCGAGCAGCAGAGCTGTTTGCTCCTGCAGCAGGTGCAGCTGGCTCTGCGTGCGCTTGTTTTCTTTGATCAGTTGCTTTGTGCGCAGCGTAATCCCTAGCAGGCCAGACTTGTTGAGGATGTTGTAGGTATTGCTGAAACGTTTCAGTTTGTTGCTGTGCATGGAGATGGGATCCTGATATTTTTCTGCAGGTATGCTGCCGTCATCAGATATGCTCCTCAGCTCCTCATATGTGAAGTTGGCAAATGAGCTGGCTTCTTGTGCTGCGGTCAGAGATTTGTCAGAATCTTGCTCCTGACTCTCAGCGTGAGATTTGTTGCTTGATGCTTCAAAGTTGCAGGCACCCTGAGCTTGCATCTGCAGATCTGACAGTGGGCTGGGGGAGATGTCAGGCCTTGGGGAGTCATGGCGTCTCCTCTGTCGCTGCTCATATCCTGCCGTTCCGCTTGCAATCAGCCTTGATGTTTCCACTCTCTTAGAGGGCGAATCCACTGGGTAGGGGGCAATTCTGGGGTATGACTTAAGGATAGGAGTGTAGCTTTTTGATTGTCGCATGCCGTCAGAGCCAGCTTTCGGAGAGCAGTTTGTGCCATTCGATACCAACGGCTGAAGAAGAACCATCTGAGATTGGGGCATCACTTCCATTGATGAAGGAAAGCCCCACTGTTTGTCTGGTGGAGCCATTGGTGATGGCTGGAGACAGAAAATAAAAATCACTTTAAATTTACTTTGTAACACCAGTTTAGTAGGTAATAAACATAAAAAAAACTGTTTAACCATTCAGAAATGGTCAACAATACATAAAAGTTCTATGACTTAACTTCCTTGGTTGTCATAATGATACAACAAAAATCGCATTTTACTACATTCTGATGATTGCAATCATTTGATTTTTTTTTGCTTTTCACTAATCAGTAAACACGGTACACCTAAATGCTAACAAGTTGCTAACAACAACACTCTTGCTGCTACTGCACAATTTAAATGGCTGCTTCTTGAGGTTCCCTGATGATATTATAAAATGGAGGAGAGAAGTGGAGGAAAGACTGAACTAACCATATGTAAAACCAAAGACATACGAAAACCCTGGCAATTTGAACTATCAACACAAATCCCTGTCTGATCAATTGGCCGATTAGCATAGTGAGTAACACTATCCTTGTGGCAGATCCTGAATTTGATCCCCAGCAGAGGATCATTTGTTCATAGTTTCTACCAAATAAGCTGATTTAATAAGCCTGATCTTATTACAGTTAGGAGACAACAGCAGCAACAGACTCCAGGACAACTGTGAGTGTTTGCATGCAGCTGCAGCATGCTGGCAGGTCTGAACAACCGCCACCTGAACAGTACAAGACCGAGCTGTATTTTACACAATTTGTTGTGTGTGTCAGAAATAAATGGCACTTAAAAAGAGGATTTAAATTCACTTTCTTTTCCCTCCAATGACTTTCAGACAGACAGATTATGCTGAAGTCAAATGACATTTATTTACCAGTCAGACAATGGTACATGAGTTGGACGGAACAAAATCAGAGGTGAATGAAAAGAGGACTAAAACTGATTAACAAAATATCTTTCAAGAAGTGTTTAGATTTTTTGCCAAAAAAAATGAGAGAGGTGGGGAAGCAGTTCCTCCACTAGCTCCACTGTTTCAATGCCTAATAAATAAATAAAAACCTTGCTGAAAAACATAATTATGATTGGCAGAATAAATTGCCAGAAAAATTCTGTTGCAATTCTTTTGCTTTATACAAAAACCAGCAAATGCTATTAAATCTGACTGTTGTGCAACTGAAATTTTTGACAAAGGCAACATACACTACTCAAACAAAAACTTCATAGGTATTACTACTCTAGAATTTATTTATACATTTAAGAATGTATTAAAAAAATAAGCTGCGACGCTTACATTCATAAAACTGTGAGTATAGGAGTTACAAAGAGTGAATTGTACAGTAAGATATGGTGCATGTTGTTCTATTTTACCTGCTTTAGGACAAAGTTGTTCATAATGATCATTGGGGATAGTCCAGGATATGAACCTCCTACCAAGGCCACCTGCTGACCAGCTGGTTCCTGCCCGATTATTGACCCATTCCTTCCAGTATCTTCCGAGTCTGTGACCTCCACTGCACTGAGGTACTCTGAGCTGGCATCTGACAATGAGAAGGCTGGCATATGGGTCTGATCATGTTCTAAAGTCAACAGGTTTGTGTTTTGTGCTGTGTTCAGAGAGGCAGATCATTAGAACTATAACAACTCAGACACATATACGTATCTCTTCACCATAAAGAACAGGACAGAATGATGGAGCCTCCATCCTAATGATGGAGGCTGAATCAAATTCAGGTCAACCTTTATCATATAAATAAAGGTCATCGCCTGCAGAGCTCAGTGCACATTCTGAGTGTGAGCTAGATCTCCACATTTGGGTTGACTACTTTTCTCTCAAACAAATGTAGATTTTAATAGTAGAACTTGTCATTTGAACACACAAGTCAATAAAATGGAATACAGACTTTAGCAACATAAGTAGGTATTCTGAATTAAAGTATCGAATTCTTAAAAATATTTCTTATATTTTACAAGAGGATTTTGATCTTGTGTAAACTAAAATAAAATAATAATAAAAAATATTAAATGAAAATGCAGACTCACACACTGGAACAGTTTATTACAAATATTTAAATACCCTTTGTTACTGAGACTGACATCTAGGATTTGAAAACTCAGCAACAAGTCATTTGATAATATTTGATCATGATTATTTACTGCTAAATTTGTAGAGCATTTACAATTCAGGAATCTAAAAGAGACACAGTAGCAAACTAAGTGTATACCTAAATACTTCATTGGATACTTCAATGTGGATAGAGGCAATAACATCAGATCATGTAATGCAGACAAACCTGAGAAGCCTGAATCTCTTTCCAGGTCTTGTTTGGACATTCTCATCTGCGCTGTCGTTGTAAATGGTGGCAGTCTTTGTGCGTTTAGTTTGTTAAAACTGCTCATTTTGGAATCCACTGGAAAAAAAAACACAATGGGAAGTTAAATAGTACCAATGTTTTCCCCCTCAATCAGGAAAGGTGTTGCAAGTTACCGCTTGAATTTAGGGTTTGAAAGATTAAAGACAAAACCAGAGGGATTTAATTTGACTCACAAAAGATAAGGAAAGTTTATTCCTAACCTACTTCACGTAGTTAAGTGTTTTGGGCTAGACAAGGCATGCCTTAAATATGGTTATATGCGAGTAGTACAAAGATAGCAAAAGCACTAAATAATAAGCTAGAGGGTACAAAGTATCACAGTCAAATATTATTCTTTACAAAATTATTCATAAGTATCAGTAAATTAAACTGTAAAAATGAATGAATTAACACTGTATTTAACCATTTAAGCAATCGCTTAATGATGCATTTTCATATTATAGTGACATTTCATACAAAAATAGTATAGTAGTACCTAAAAAAAAATTAAAAACAGATTTCAACCTAAATTAAATCCATATAATATGAAACACGGCTGTTTAAACTTTGGCTATTAATTAATAAACTCTAATTTCACTGAGATAGCCCAGTCAGCTTATTTATGTCATACAAAACATTTCCAGAATTGAGTCACTTTCCTGACTTTTCTCACGTACATTCTGTGACGGTGCATTTACGCTGCTTGGTTCCTAGAGATGAGTAAGTATCACCACAAGGGGTCGCCTATCCCCTTTTGGTGATACCAACTTATATATACCAACCAATCACTGTTACAATTGTCATCACGTCAATAAGTCTGGTCGATTTCTGAGATTAGTTTACTTCAAAAGCTTCAGACATAAGTGCATTGACCTCAGATGAAAAGCATCTTCCTTATGATTTACAGAATTTGCTATCCTCTTTTTCATTTTTGAAGCGAAGGTTTCTGGGCCTGTTTTTCACTTATTTGATATTCCTATCTTATTTCTCTAATCACCTACCCATCTATCTGTACACAAATTATACGTACGAATAATAAAATCCCAATGTATTATTTACCAAGTGTCAATGCATCTTATCTTGCCTAACGCTTTTTATTAATCTTTTACATTTTAATCCACTAATTTGACATCATGGTGTGCTGTTAACATATATTTTTTAGGTAAATCCCCTTTACGATCCAGGACTTGATTAGGTGAAACATTACAAATTTGGCCCTGTTACTGAATTCAGCGTTCGGTTCAATGGCCTGCCATGCTCCCCGCAGCCTGTACTGTTGAAGTAGTATTTAGTAGAATGAGTTATAGTTTCACTTCTTCACAATGAACCATGAGGCAAATTAAATAAATCATTTTTAGTGAGCATAAAACGCGTAGCTTGTCAAGTACCATTGTTTAAACGAGCAACGTAATTTTCTTTTTATCAACCGCTACTAGCTTTACAATGGTTAACTTTATCTTAATACAACAACGGTTTAATAGAAGCAAACAAACAAACAAACAAAAACAACATTAGCTGTTGTTTGTGTGGACCGAACAGGGACTACACGTCTCCCTGTTTAGTGTGCTTTCCTTTGCTGTTAGCACAAATAGCTAGGTAATGCTAACCAGGTTGAATTTAAGCTAACTACGACGTCTTTAAAAACAACTAGCTACTCGACTAATAGCATTTTAAGAAAAACTTACCAATAATTCGTTTTCTTTAAAACTGATATTTGATGATAGTGACATCCAAGTTGCTACTTCAGTTGCTGCTCTATACTGCCGAAGCTAACGTTCGTTACTCCTCTCTACCCGTTCTGGTTTTGACCGTCATTACGTCTTACAGGCAAACACATTCAAACATTTACTTTGACTTTAACATTTGTTAAGTGATACAGGTGAGGAAGACTTTTGTCTTGAAAGGTAAACTTATAATTGTACTCTAAGGCGGGCTTAAGTAAGAATTGTACGATGGGTTCCCCCTGCAAGACTTGATGGAGGGCTCAAACAGCCCATGGTAACATGACCGGTTTCTGCAGTTGTCAAGGAAACTACTCATCAGTTTTTTTTTTTGTTATTCTAGAACGATAGCGATCGGGGAACAATCGCTAATAATAAATAATGGGACTTTTATAATGTAATATAATATAATATAATATTGTGGAAGTCAGCAGAAAAAACTATTATGACTCACAGAAAGTGACACCCAAAATTCAGTCTCTTAATAATTAACTATTATATACAGTAGCTCAAAGTTTAAAGAATATGGAAGATTAATGACTTAATGATTGTTCAGAAAACAGTCATTTGCATCCTCCACAATGAGGATATAAGCAACTAAAGACCATTGCCATTTAAAAGTTCTTTATCCAAGGGTATTCATAAAAAGTTGAGTGGAAGGAAAATGTGTGATAGGAAACCAGGCACCAGCAACAGGGATAAGCACAAGCTTGAGAGAACGCTCAAGAAAACTAAATTCAAGAGTTTAGGGGAGTTTCACAAGGAGTAGACTGTGGCTAGTCAGTACATCAAGAACAACTTCACACAGATGAATCCTACACATGGTCTACAAATGTTGCATTTCTCATACCAAACCATTCCTGAGTAGAGACAACATCAGAAACGTCTTAACTGAGCTTAAGAAAAAAAATAACTGAACTGTTGCTCAATGGTCCAAAGACATCTTTTCAGACTAACATAAAGTTTGCACTTAATTGGGAAATTCATCTTAAGAGTCTGGAGTAAGATGATCAAAATCAAACCCAACGATGCAGATCACCTGAAGGTGGGAATCAAGCAAATTGGTCTGGCGATCACCTCCATACCACCCTGCATCAATGAACAGTTTTTAAAATTCATTCAAAAGAGGGCCCATTTTGTGCTTTTTTATAATCTGTAAGCCGTAATCATCAAAATTGCAAGAGATTAAGCCTTAAAATATTTCAATGATTCTATAGATGTTTCACTTTCTGAAAAGTCACCAAACATCTTGAACTTTATCAGCCTATTCAAATTTGTAAGCTGTGCCTTGAAAATACATATTGTTGGAAATTGCATAAATAAGTATATATGAGCAAAGGAACACAACTCACACTATTGTCTGACAGTAATAAGAATTTTATTAAAAAATAAATATTTAAATGAAATAAAAATAATAGAACGGGTGAAATCTTTGTGCATTCTCATAGATTTTCTTTGATATATGAAAAAGAAAAAGGCCTTACATAATTAACTTGACTGATCATTCCAATAAGACTCTGCTTCTGAGAACAGACTCAGGAAGTCACCTGTGGAGCAAGATTAAGTGAGTGTTGTGTAACCAGAGGGGAAAAATGCATGAAGGAGACACTTTTCAACCTTGTGATTTTGATAAAGGTGCATCAGTACCACATGACAATGAATGTGATACAGAAAAGAATACATTTTTCTGGTTGACCAGTTCTTCCAGGCCTCATCCAGAGTTTGGATCCCGTATTTAATTTGATCACATGTGGTGGATTTGCTTTTCCAGTGTCTTTTAGTATGCCTCTTAAAACAAGAAATAATAAATGGAGGGTGCTGAAACAGTCCTGTAGAGAATTGAATGTAAAGAATCGGATCATAACATGTCACAATGGAGTTAATACATCCTACAAACCTTTAGCAATAGATTAAGAAACTGTGACGATAGGGTAAATCTTTAACTAACCACACAGTTTCATGTCTAAGATTAACAACAAAGTTGTCAAATAAAATATTTTAATATTGAGCATTATTACATTTTAAACACTAGAGGGAGACCTATCATTGTTGCATGTACAAAGCAGCAGCTGTACATTCAGTCAAAATAAAACCACCAATACAAGTCAAAGTGTTTATAATAATGTTTCGACAAAGGATAACAAACTTTTTAAAGGTTGCTGGTCCAACTATTTTAGCAATAAATATAGAGATTTAACACATATTACCACCTTTAAATACAGAAAAAAAACCCTGACAACTTAAAATAACTGACACAATAACATCAAGTGGAAGTTTAAAAGTTGAGTCTGTTCTTTTCTACATTGCACTGGCTCCCATGGATGTCCATTGTGTCAGGTGTGTAACAGAGAGTGTTTCCACCAATCAATATGCACGTCCTGTTGAATCTCGTTATTGCAGACACCCTGTCCGTCATCAGGACAACGTGTCAGCAAACCAACCCAGCTGTTGGAGTCTCTGGCAGTGGACACACAGGTTTTGATAGATGAGTGGAGGAGACTCTTCATGCTGTCACCGGGCTGGACATAAATAGTCAGCCACGCTGCAACAGTAGTTGGGTTGCCGCTAAGTTACCTGCGAGGAATCTGGCACCTGCAGGTTAACGAGAGTAAAATATTGCACCTTTATTAACATGATTTCGACAACTAGCTGGTACTTTACCTTTTTCCTCAGTAAAAAAAGTGCATCATTACCTGTCACAGTCTTTTGTTTTTTGTCTCTCCTTTCTCTTCCTTCCTCTTCCTCTTTGCCTTTTCCTACACAATGAAAAAATAAATTATCCAAGTTTTCCAGATTCTTTGAAAATTTTTACTATTAATCGTAAAAATTTAGAATAATGAATAAAATTCTTACCTTCCAACCTTCATCAAAGGTTTCCGCACTCTGAGGAGAAAGTTTCAATAAATTACTGGAGAACAAATCAAAGTGCGATTTTAGTTAAATACATATGTAGTGAATGTAATCACCAAATTGGTCTCTTAAAATTTATATTTGGAGCGTTATTACATATATCTCACAGGGAACGTGGCTCTAGACCATTGGTTTACCTTCTCTTAGCATCAGACTGAATGTGATATTGATTTGAGTTCTCAGTGATACTTCTGATCTATTCATTTTCCAAGAGTTGTACGGTAATGCTTACAACTTAAATTAATGTAACAATCAAGGTTTGGGTGCACAAGTAAGAATTTATTGCAAGTGCTCTCTTATCCCTAATTTTGCCACAAATTTTTGGTGAAGTGTCTCTTAGCTTGTTGCACCATTTGAACATTCTTTTTGTAGCTTTCGGTATAATGCTGACAATAAAATCTAAGCAATCTTTTTGGCTGAAGTGTAAAAATTCATTTGAGTTGATAGTTTTTCTGCTGCGGAGCTGGTTGTTAAGCACAGTCCACAAATATTCAACAATAATGAGGTCAGAAGCCGTACCAGCAGGTACCTTTAATTTCCTCCTGCTTTGTCTACTCCCAAACCAATATTGATATATGCCTTTTGGATCAGTGTCCTGTTGGAACACCCAGTTTTAGTCAAATTCAGCTCAAGAGTTTCTTAGGATATTCAACAACAATCGAGGAGCAATCAAGACTCAAGCTTATCATAAACTGAAAACTGCTGAAACATCGAGCAAGTCGAGCAAGTTTAACATTGCCAAGTGCTGAGAAGATACTGACTGCAGAATAATCGCCTAACCCAAATCATTACAAATGAAAGGTAGAAAAATAAATAAGCAGGACAATTTCAAAATTCTTTCACTTCACCTAAAATCATCAACTAGATTGAGGAACCTTAACGTAATCAGGTGCTCCAACAGGACAATAAATCTTAAACAGACATCTAAACTGGGGTTTTAAATGTATATGCAAGGTGACATTTAGTTTCTGTAATGGCCTGGAAACTCAACATTAGTAAAAATTGTAGAACTACGCCTACAAACTCCAAACATACCAGAAAATCATTCAAGTTTCACACTCTAATTACAGAGGAATTGAGTGTTAAAAGCTTGTATAGGTAGAAACAGCCTGATCAACGACCACAGTAGTTTTGTAAGTTGCAATTAGAACATGGCTACATTGTGTACAACGTGGCAATGTAGGTTTGTTCCCTATAATCTGTGGTTAAGTTACAATAAGAGCCTCTTCTTGGGTTTGTTCTTGCTCTATGTTTCTTTGTTTATCTGCTCACAGCGTGGCACTATTTCATTTTGTGAATCTGTAAAGCTAGACTTTGAGAGGGTTTTCTTTAGCAGTGATATACATAATAATCATTTAAGCATCTTTAAGTACTTCACTTTAGATAGATACGTTGAGGTTTTCACTATTATTATGCCTTGTTTCCAGTTAGATCCCAATATTGTTAATTCAAATGTGAAAGATAACAGGGCTCGATTCTTTGGTTGAGGCCTGTATGGAAACATCATTGATAACTGCAGTTTTAACTAAATACAAGGAAATAATAGGAGAAAGTTTTTATTTTTGTACATTTGTGTTTTACGTCATAAATTAGGGAAACATATTTTTTTTGTTCTCTTACCTACATTCACATGTCTTATGCTCCACAAAGGTCATCTCAACATATTCTTCACCTGGTTCAGATGGTCGGATTTTCAACAGCTGTTTAGCACAGTCAGAAGACAGGGTTATAATGGGACAGTGCCTTTCAAAAGTCCTTAAACTTTGAAAGATTTTATTAAGCCACAACAATAAATGAATGTAATTGAAAAATAATACATGGTTTTCAACATGACTCAGCACTGAATTCAGTCGGATTTTGGTGTGGACTTTGAATAGGCCCTTCCAGCACATAACTATGCTGCAATGTAAATCAATACATTCACTGTTTGGTTGCAGTTGTTGCCATGCTGGAAGGTGACCATCAACCCCATTAACAGTCTTTAACTTTGTCCTGTTTTTAGCTCCATTCATTTTCCCATCAGTTCTGACTACAGCATAATGGAGCCACCTCTATGTTTTAAGGTGTAGAAGTTTTGGATATCGACCCAAAGGTTCAGATTTGGTTTCATTTTACCAGAGTTCCTTCATCGACATGCTTCTGTGTCCCCCGCATGATATATCATATATTTTAAACAGGTTAAGTCTGGCGAAAGGTCTAATCCTGGCTTTCATTTAACAATGGCGCTCCTCTATACATTCTTCCAAGAAAGGCAAAATCTGCAAAGTGAACAACTAGCGGTTGTCCTATTTGAAGGTTCATCCACCCAGGAGCTACCAAAGGCCTTTTGATTGTTTCTCTGACTAATGTTCTGGCCTGTGAGTTTATGCGGAAGGACATGTATTAGTAAGACTGCAGTCTGGGAATGTTCTTGAATGTTCTTTACATTTTCTGTTCATGGATTCATCTATGTGAGCTATACGAACCTTGGGATATTATTTAAATTTCTGTGTTTTTATGTCTTCCTGATGCTGGATATTCACTAATTTTCAAACCTCTGAGGCCTTCAAAGGACAGCTGAATTTATACTATGATTAAATTACACTCATTGGGACCCTGTTTACTAATTATGTGCTTTCTGGTTTAACAGGATTTGATTATTACATTTATCATATTTTTATTGGCAAAAGAAATTTGAAAACCATGCATCATTTCATTACCCTGCAAAAGTAATGCTCAACTTTGTGTTGATCTACAACCTAAATTCCCTAAAATACATGGAACATATGAAGTTGTGTAAAATTGTGTAAAAAATTCCAGGAGTATAAACATTTTCGCTATTTTCCTACCTGCATTGTGACATTTGAAGTTTCAGTGGGATGACACTCTAAGTTCTCATCTCCACAGCAGCCGGCACATCTCACCAGTGGCACACAGGAGGGGCTGTAGATGTGCTCCACCTCTGTAGGGTATTCCTGGACAACCTCTACCAGTTTCTCCATGGTCCGACAGAAGCTGCGACCCCACACCTCTTGAAACATCAGCACTGTTAGGAAGAACAGAAGGATGAGCCACTTTGGAATAACTTTTGGTTCTCATAAAGATGCAGAGTCTGACCACTCAGAGCAAATTCCCAAGCTCTCTAATGAGAGAGAAAATCACTTCATGGATTGTAAATAAACTATACTATTAGTTTCTATTTATTTGTTCACAAATAGTATGATTAATTAGTTAAACAGGATAATAATGACATGCTCATGTGATGGATACAGAGCCGTAAAGCCAGATGTGAAATACAGTGTGTCCTGTTTTCTTATAACAGAAAGAAACATTTGTACAATGTGCAGTACACTTTCCTGTGGGAGTACATGTGTGAAAGTGTCCTACTTGCTGCGGGGGGAAGAGAAGAACAGGGACGACTATAGCCAAACACAGAAGGAAGAGAAAACAAACACTGGGAACATGGCCATGAACAGAACCCTGCTGGAACTGGAGCTGAGTTGCCCCGCAGGCACCTCTGGGACTGCACTGACCCCCAGAGGTCACCAACTGGAGCCTGACACCACAACAGCTGTTTATAAACGCAGACAGGCTGGGAGGAGATGGTTGGGGAAGCATCCATGGTCAGGAGATGAGGCCGTGAACTGTAATGTTGTAATACAACGTTAAGGGACATTTTGCTGGCCACTTACTATGGCTAAACTCAACTGTATGTCTTCCACTTTTCTAAACTTTCTTCTGCTACACGTATTCCAGATCCCGGCCTGGGAGCTGTGCAAGCCTTTAAGTTGGAGTTTATTTCTCCTTTGGCAGCATTAATTTATAGTGATGTGAGGGAGGGAAAGGATGTGAGGAGAGAAGGTCAGAAGTTGGGTAATCCCTTTTGGCTAAGACAAGCCCTGTTATTGTGTAGATTCAATTCAAGCTTGCTGACTGGTAGCCAACATTCCTGAGGTTCGTCATTAATTTTACATCCCAATAATGAATGCAATATACAATTGAGTTTGAAATCAGTTTCATTCTCTGAGATCTAACCTCTGCTGTGAATAAACAAAATATGGATAAAATAGTCCGTTGTGAATATATGTGTGTCTGGGCATGTGTAAATATGACAATTTATTCAGTAATTTAGAAAATGTTTATTTTTTCGATACACTGTTTTTGACTACACTGATTAGTTTCGATTTTTTAATTAAAGCTCATGCAATTAACATGATTCATTTCCAGCACATTGATACATTTTCAAATAAAACAATGACAAATACTTACCTTCCATGGTGCTATTTGTGTCTGCTGTGGGTAAATTCTGAAAAGAGAAAAAGACATCTAAAAAAAATGTAATAGTAAGAACCTCTAAAAAAACATATATTTACCATGTCATAAAAAAACAAGATTGGACAAAAAACCTTTACAATCGAGAAAATAACAAATAAAACCAGTGTTACTGAGAATAGATAAAAACGTCATATTCAACCAAACGTGAGAATTTGAAGTTTGTTTTAAAAACAGTAATGAAAGAGCTCGCCACAGTTTTAGAGATGCTGCAAAAAACAAACAAAAAAGACATCTCTACATTTGCATTGTGTCTATAGAGCATTTTAAAAGCATCTGGTCTACTGAGCTGAGGAAGTGAGGCAGTATATAGGGGGGGCAGCAGTTCAGACTGGTAAAATGAAACATAGCTATTAAGAGACTGCACTGTTGACAAATGAAGCAACTGCAGCAGATAGAAATGGAAAATTATAATAAGCAAAATAAAGTGTGTTGCAGGGGTCAAATCAAATGGAAAAGGCAACGATTTAACAGTGTTACATGTCACATTTTATATGACAATTATATCTTCTAACTATGTGTCCAAAAAGACTTCTCTACAGAGGTTGTAGTTAATGCTCCACAAAAGGCTATTGATATTAGTTATGCTTTCTTTACCTTGTTATAATCTTGTAACAATGCTGTTGGCTCCCATCCACTATAATGTTTGACTACTTGCTACGTTCTTCTCCCCATGCGGGTCACTTTGGGGTCATAAATTGTTCACACAGATGCCTGACTGTGGTCGCATTTAATTAGTAGTATGAATGACCACACTAAAAACATGAGATTTCAGTCAAAAATTAGACTTTAGTATCAAGATCTGCTGTGAATGTAGCCAACCATAGGCTGGAGAAAGCGGTCAGCAAAGCTTTAAAGTGGAAAATAAACAAACCAGTTGTCTGTATAAAATTAAAGAAAATAATTATGTTTTTGAGAAAAAAAACTGTAATAACTGGCAGAAGACGGAGAAAAATGAAAATATCTAATCATGGAGTCCTGTGGTACCCCGCAGGAGAGGCCACCAGCCGTGGCAATAAAATCATTAACTTTTGAAACTTCTATTTGAAAGGTGAGCCAAAAATGACAAAAGTAGCACAAATTCACCTAAGATTGTCAAATTTTTCTTTCAATTTTAATTAACAAAGCATCATTATGTAGCTAAATATTGAAAAGGTTAAAAGTTTTTGTCCTCCAGTGGTGACAGCTGGTACTACATGGGCCTAAAATGGGTTGACAGTGGATCTTCTTTTCCTACACTGGAATGGTTGGATCTTTTTGACAAGCAGCACATCCTCACTGACATGTTCCACACTGTGCCCAACTGTTTAGGTTCAAAAACCTGCTTCCTGTGGTGTAAGATTTAGTTCTTTATTTATTTTCCCATTGATGGCTTCCCCCTCCGTCTTGATTTTTTCCCATCATCCCCTGATAAACAGAGTGAATTTCTCATTCGCCTGGGAAAACACAAAACCTCTGCTTGACTCCATCTCAGGAAGGGAAATCTAGGTTTGATAAAACACCCTCTGGCAGAAGTGCAGGACAGGCGGCAGACAACCTGCTTCCGCAATCCTTCATCATAAAATTTCATTTCATTTTCTTTTCTCTCTAACACAAACCTGATAAAACGCAACAGTCAGTGCAGACTCTGATACATGGAAAAGTGTTATGCAACATCAGACAGTTGTTTTCACACCATCTGTTCACAGTATAAAATGCATCCTCTTCCTGTTTTGTACCAAAATTAGCTTGTGGATGAGGATGGTATCTGTCAGCACACCGCCACAGTCAGCAATGTGATTTAGGAGGAATGTCCTGATTTGACGATGATGAATTCCACTTCGCACAAATATTCAAGGGATACATTTTAAACTTTTAGTGAGATAAGTAGAAGATGTACCTCCTGCAGGAGGATTCCCCACAGTCACTCAGGGTTTCTCCTCTCTGCATTTTGGGAACAGATGAAGCTTCTCGCTCTTTTTCTCAGAGCAGCTCATCATCTGGCCGACAAGTACAGCTGTTCCTCTGACAGCAGAGTTGTTCCATAGAGTGGCGCCCAACGAACTGTGTCTGCTGCTGCACAAAAACACAGCAGGATACGAGCTCTGCTCTGTGAATATATTTTAAATCTCAGCATGGGAACGTCACAGTGCAGTTTAAGCTATTGTTCAATGTCACTTTCACTCAGTCAAGCACTGATTATTTTCCATTCTCTATAGCAACATCAGAATAAAACAAAACTCTCTCCACCATTAGCCGTCCTAAGATCTTTTCACTTTTTCTGTCTCTTTTCCGTTTTATGAGCTTGCTACACATTACAAAAGTTTCTTGGCTTTGACTCAATTGCTCTTCAAGAAGTCAAGGTTAAACCTTGTCATAACAAGAAAATATCTCTGGTGCCTGTTGGGTTTGAGAATAGAGGAGTATGAAAGAAGCTGTTGCTATGATGTAAAAAAAAAGTTGCCTGAGATGTCTCAGATGTCTCAGATACTGCTAAGTAGTATCAATGGTGACTAGAGGTAGTTTAGCTCTTGTGGAAAAAGTGGGGTTTTATATCAGTAAATTATGAATGATCTTGACAAACAAATCCCACAAGCTAGATCAATTTCTGACTCCACTTTAGTATCTCTTTCGTCTCATTCCCCTAATTAGGCTTTTTTTCAAGGAGATTCACTTCTAACTAATTAGGTTTAACATGGTCTTGTGTCGTTTTCAGGAATTGTTTAAGGAAGTAAAAGCTACACAAATAAACAAATATTAAACCTGGCAGATTATGTTGTCTAGGTTTGTCTTGCTATTTATGAGCATGTGTGCAACATTGGCTCATTTCTGAACCATTGCAACAGAATCTACAATGGAACAAACGACCGGAAAACACAATCATGCTGAAGACACTAAATGCTTTATACAACATAAATTTCTTGCATGTTTTCTACAGAAAATACCATAAAATCCAAGGAATGGTTTCCTGTTCAGAAGCAGGTAAACAAGCAGATAAAATAAAATCAACAGAACAAAACAAATTAAATGTGCAGCTGTTTATTTTTAACATTAAAAATCTTCAATTCACGTTCCACAATATGTTCACTTACAATATCTTGAAAAAGTAATTACACCTATTGAACCTTTCCATATTTTATTAAACTACAACCACACATTTCAATTATTACGAAAGAACAACACACAGTAACACATACTTGTTCAGTAAAGGGAAGAGGAGACATGGGCTTCATAAGCACAACTGCAAAAATGTTTCTGCAAAGTTTCGACTTGGAAGGACTAGATGTATTTGTAAAACAAGTATGCACTACTTTTTGTTTGTCTAACTTATAAAGAAATCCCAAGTTTATGGTTCCCACAAGAAAAAAAATAGAAAAAGTTCAATGACAGGAGAAATTACAACAGAAAACTGAATAAATTACACTTTAAGTAGTGGCTGTTAAATTGTACAGCAGCTAAAGGAGTTCCCCAACCTGTTAAGAGTTTCTGCTGTACTCATGTGTTACTAAAGGACTCACTTAGTCCCTGAGTTCCTGCCGTCAGGTCACAGAGGCCCAGAACAACATCACTCTCTAGTCCCACACAGCTGAACTGCGTCATCTTTAACCTCCTTGCTTACTCCATCTGTCAGGGACAGGGCAGCGTGCATAGGGAGCACAACTTAACATGACAGAGATTCTGCTTATTGCTTCAAGGATATATCAGTTTAGAGGGTCAAGAGGAGGACGTCAGTTCAACAGCAGGTACAATGGCAATTTGCTGAACAAGATCTGGGTCCGAGCTAAAATAATTAGCATTGCATTTTTTAAGATAGCAAAGAATGAAGGACATAGTGCAATATGCCAATATTACAGGTCTTTTTGTTCTTTCCACTGGATTACAAAACAGTGACTGTAAGGATGAGGGATGTTTTGTTTTATAACAAGTTGACAACAAGTGGAGTTGACAACAATTTCACTTTTGTACATAGTTCAAATGTCTAACCTATTACATAATGAATGTAATAACTACCAACAAGCAAGAAAATCATTGAAAATACTGAATATTGCTGGTATTCCCTCAAAAAGGTAAAAGGTATCATAAGGACACCAACTTAAAACTAAGGACAATTTCTCTAAACACTCTTACTTGGTGGTTGACAAAATATGAAATTTTCACCACAGAGAAACCAATAGCATCTTACAATTATCAACACAAATCATTCTGCAGGAACTCGGTTTTCATTGTCAGTGTGGTTAAATCCCACTGATTTAACAGTGCTGCTATAATAAGGATGGATTTTACAGTGTAAATGCGACATGTCCAAGCCACAAACCCTTACATATTCCGACTTTTAGCTACAAAACGCACCGTAAAATCTCTTGTATCATAACAACCACAGTCGCCCCAACTCCTGCCTTATTATTTGATTGCTCTGACTTTTAAATAAATTGCTTTAGAGATGACAGGTCACCAGGCGGAGTGGGCTTTTTATCAGTTTAAACCAAAACAAGGTTCACGTCAGCAGAACTGTTTACTTTAATAATGAGGAAAAGCAGACTGGCAGAGATTTGGGAAAATCCCCTCCTCAGTTCTCAAGACTTGGGCTAATAATGACTCAAGTAAATAATAGATCCTGAATTTATATATATATATAAATATATATAAATATATTATATAAATATAAGATGGAGTGGATGTTACCCACTCCATCTTGGGTAACATCCAAAAACTGCTCCATGTCGACTCGCAGTGCGTGCAGCATATATATATATATAAATTCAGGATATATCTCTGTCATTTTAATTAATTATTCTGAAAAAGAATAGGAACATGTTCTAAGTTTTGTGATAGGATGAAACTTAACCCATAAAGCCACAGAGAAAGTGGACGCAACACCACTCCAATGCTGTCCAGTTTCTATCCAGCTTCATTACATCAACAACAAAAACCACAGCAGCATTTCTCAGGCCTCACATGCAGCTTGAAGAAAACAAAACGTATTTTCCACCCCTACTAAGGAAAAACAGGCACTGTTTTGTATACATGAGGCAGGTGAACCTAAAACATCAGGAGTGACATTACCCAGTCGGGTCTGCAAAGTGGTCAGGTCAGAGCTCATGATCGGGGGCCACTTTTAAGTTACCAACAAACTTCAAACCAGAACACATGGTGAACGTTTATAACAATCACTCCAGAAATCAGGGTGAGGAAAGCATTACTGAATCTGGACTTGTTTCACACGCTATAAAGAAGGCACATTAATGTGTTATGTGGCAGATTCCCAAATCCTAAAGCAGTAATTTGGAGATCCACATCAGGAGGAGTGTTTGCGGCAAGTCAGTGACTTGATGCATTCAGTTGGATTTTCTTAGGAAGAAACTGTATTATTTTAAAATGATCAAATTGAAATGTATTAGTAATTGATTTTAAAATTTACAATATAAATTTAGTGTATTTATATTGTGAACTGGCACAATATAAATACACTAAATTGAACTTAAATGAAAAAACCTTGCATTACGTAAATCACCAGATAGAGTCTCAACCCCAGTCTCAAGTCTTCACTACTTTCAACAGATCCTCTTCCAGGATTTATCTGTATTTAGCCCCATCCATCTTCTCATTAACTCTCAAAGGCTATTTTTTTTTTTTTTTTTTTTTTTTTTAAGTGGGAACAGTGTGTTCAGGGTTAGTGCAGGGTTAGTTCTTTTTTGCCACACAGGCCATAAAGTTCAATTTTGGTCTCTTCTGACCAGAACATCTTCTTCCACATGCTTCCTCTATTTGGATAATGGCAAACTTGTAGCTGAAATTCTTCTTGCAACTTTTCCAAAACATGGAGGACAGTGGCAACAGTTGTACTGTTCATAAATCCAGCTAAGCTCTGGATCTCTGTAGCTTCTCCATGATTATTATAGGCCTGTCAGCTTACAAACTTATTTTCTACTTCTGTGATTTGCACCGGATTTTATTTATGGCTAACAGAATAAATATCCATGCATGCCACACTTTCTAGATTTTTATTCACAAATTTATTTAACTTAGTATTTTGGAATTTGATTTTGAAATAATAATTACTTTGTGTTGATCTAAATCACAAAATCACAATGACTTAGTAAAAAGTTGAAGGAGTATGGGTACCTTTGCAAGGTAATCGATTTAAGACTGATTATCTAAGAGAGTTTCTTACACTCTTTAAAAATAAATTTATCTTCAACAGGGAGTTTTCTCACTATAAGGGCAGGTATGCTTTCTCTGCTTTTCATAATAACACACACTGCAAATAGGGTCAACAGACATGGAGGAGGTAAAGGTCCATATAGATGTTGATTTAGATAAATACAGCTTCCTTAGTGTAAGTTCATTAATGAATGCACAGATGTCTCCCCAAAGACATAGACACAAATAGACACAACCACTGTGTAAATGGTGCACTCATACGCAGACACACACACACACACACACCCCCTCACACACTACACAGGTCCTAAGATAAGACTGACCGGTGGTAATTGTGGTCCCTATTACAGTAAAACGCTTTTCTGTAAACCACAGTAAATTACATCCAGATGGGAGATTAAAGCTTGCTGAGTAGACGGCTGCCCCGAGCATCACCACTCCTCTTCCTCCTCCGAAGCAGAAGGAAGGAGAAATCCATATTTCCTGATTGCAATTGCAACTCTCCCCTGGGCCGGGAAATTACAACTGGAGAGAAATACCCCAACAACGCAAATAAAAGCACCGTCAGTCAGCGAGTCACTACAACTTTGTGAGCACACTTTGACCGAGAAAGACGGGCAAGAGGACAAAACACAAGGAGTTCAGCAATTTTAAATGTTTGACAGGCAGAAAAAAAGGTTTAGGTATTTTAATCTGTTCAAAGTCGTCATAGACACACCTGAAAGTTTGATTTTATAACATGCAGAGATACAACAGACAGGCTAAACATGAACATATGTGGAAAAATATGAATGGTAACAATTGTATTTGTGCAATATAAAAGATCAGTATCCAGTATTGATTTTCTTTTAATGTCAAGGAAACACCTGTGTAACATCATGTACTTGCAGACACAAGAGCCACATCTTTATCAGTAATGGCTCCTTTATCCAGGGCCGAAATTATGAGTTTGTGGATCTCTGGTTTAGAAACAATTTTGGTGCCATAAACACTGAAAGTTAGGCTAACTTCAACATCAAACTTGTCAGGCCTTGTCCACATGAGGACAGTCTTTTACAAAACTATATTCGTGCTTGGTTTTTCAACAAAATATTATTTCTGGAATTGTTTTTTCCACATATAAACCAGCATAAAATGTTTTAACTGACATAATAATTAAGTGTCTGATCAGAGGCAACCTCTCCCCAAGAGAGAAGAAAACCTTTGGATTTTTCTATAGGTTTTCAACCTGTCTAATTTGACAGAGGCATTGAAGGTGGTGCATTCCAGTACTTTTACAGGTTTTGTGGTCAATCAACTGATCACCACTTTTTAATAAAGTACTGACATCTCTCTACTACAGATAAGGCAACTAGTACTGATAATGGCGTCACAAAACTTCAAAAAATCTGAACTATTCCCCTCAGAGGTTATGGACAGTCAGTATCTTATCTGCAGCAGACCTGGTTGGCTCTAGCATCTTTGTGGAATCAAAGAAGGTGTTGTGAAGTCGTTGTGGAATGACTTGACATGCAGACATGAAACTAACTTTCCTTTCAGATGTCTCCCTACCTAGCATGTCAGCTCAGAGGCATAACAATTGAGGGTTTACTACAACCTCTTAATGCCATCTTAGTTCTTTAAAAAATTCCACCTTGACATCAAGAAGACATTTCAGACAAGTGTTGGAACCCAAAATGTGCATTTTTGCCTGTCTAAATCAACACCAATCTTATAATTCCTATAATGGCTTATGCCTGGTAACTCACAATTATTGAATTAAAACTTCTGATGTAAAACATGTATGTCAAGTAGCTATCCTGCTGGACTTGTTAAAATTTAAAATAGGAGTTTATTCCTATATATGGAGAAATAATGCATGAAAAGTGTTAAAACACTTGAGAATGGAGTTGGTCTAGCTCACTTTGTCTTGGCACCACTTTGATTAGCCATTAGCTAATCTGTTTCAACAAAGTGAATACACCAGAGAGGTATCTACTTCTGAAAAGGTATCGGGTAGTCATAACCTCTCAACTCCCACTGCAAAAACATCTAAACCATCCTTTTAAGCTTATCCCTCCTATCTTTTGGTTAGATATGGAGCAGGCGTTGCGGGTGCAATGATGAATGTAATGCTCAGAAACAATCTAATGTTATCTGGTTTGTATGGTTTTATCATAGAAAAAAAAATAATTGCCCCCATTTTTGGTCAGAGACATTTACAACAAGCCTTCTTTATAATGAGATTAATCTAATGGTTAGGCAAAACCAAATAGCTTTTGGTTTTGTCATGTAGGAGTGGCAGAAATACATACCAGAGATGCTTACAAGCTCTATCCTCAGCTAAAATTCCTATCACACCAAAGCAGGTTATCATCAGTGCCAAACCCAATGGACTAAAGGAAGTCAGGTTTGGAACTGCTGATGCAGCATTTTCTTAGCCCTCTTGGATACAACCATAAAATGAAGGAGGTAGTTTACACCAAACACTACAGATTAACTACAAACTAACGGAAATTCATCAGAAGCAACAGACACTTTAGATTTTAGAAAACTCTCCTGTATTCAATCTCCAATAGAGACATGATCTGGTATGTATCTTCTATCTATACACCTGAGATTTAGCACATATACAGGTGTTCATACAGCATGTGAATTTACAAAGGCAAGGAATCAGGAATAATTCAAGCAATTAGAATTCACAAATACACACTAATTCATTGGACAGCTCATGTAAAAGGGTGAGAAAGAGGTCACTATTGTTCAGATAGGAAACCCAGATGCTTCCCCCCTCAGTCTGGGGTAGTAATACCATAATAAATCAGCCAGTGTGTTCACAGAGCGTAGCTATCAATGAAAATCTGACCCGGATTTAAGAGTTACATGTATTTTATTGATGCTTAATTTTGGACTAGTGCTTTCATGTTTATTGCTGTGAACTCAATGACCAAAGCGTGCTTAGATTGACAAATTTTTAGTCACTGGTATCTGTACACCAGTGTGTCTCTTGGCCAGGTCTCACTCCAAAAGTAGAGATTTCATCTCAATGGAAATTCAATAAAATAATGATTAAATAAATTAATTAATTTTATAATCCTGATGGTACAATGACAGTCTAATATTAGATTATATCAGATTCTATGCACTTTCTGAGTATGTTTCACACGGCTGGATTGTATCGGGAGGAACTGGCTTGATATGAATTGAAACAAGACCTATATGACTGAATATTAATTGGATCTATTGTAAGTTGAATCCATATAAATGAATTTGAGCTGGATTGAATGCAAGTAAATTGAACTGAAAAAAAAAAAAGAACTTCACTGAAGGGAGGGTTTGGTAAACCCTTTCTGGCAAAAGCTTTCCTAGAGGATCCAAAAACAATTCTCAGTCTATTTTGCATATAAGCTCAGTACAGCGGGCTGGACAGTGGCACAGTAGGTAGCACTGCTGCCTTGCAGCAAGAAGGTTCTGGGTTTGATTCCTGCCACGGGAAACTCTTTCTACATGGAGTTTGAATGTTCTCCCTGTGCATGCATGGGTTCTCTCCAGGTACTCCGGCTTCCTCCCACAGTTCAAAAACATGACTGTCATGTTAATTGGTTTCTCTAAATTCTCCCTAGGTGTGAGTGTGTGTGTGCATGATTGTTTGTCCTGTCTGTCTCTGTGTTGCCCTGCCCAGACTGGCGACCTGTCTGAAACGTTCGCTGGAGATAGGCACCATAACCCCTCCTGACCCCACTAGGGACAAGGGTGTACAGAAAATGGATGGATGTACTGTGACATCCATCCATTACCTCATTACAGCATGAAACACATCAATGGAAAGGAGATAAGGAGGCATCACAATCAGATGCCTAAACCACAACTGTCCTCCTCCTCTTTGATTATTTTCTTAAAATAACCAAACTCCATAAAACATACTACAATAAAAACCAAAAAATCAATTAAAATAAACGCAAAAGATAACTAAGAAAATCAGAATTACAATCAGAGTAACCAGAGGGAAATGCTTAGTGCCTGCACAATAAAACTGCACACAAAAAATTAAGAGTTCCACCTAGTAAAAACCACATCTCTTCCAGGTCGTAATCCCTGGTAATCTGATTTTGTAAAAAGGATTAAAAAAAAATTCATTTGGTGTTAATAAAAAATCAGATCTCTAAAAAGGCTCCATATAGTAAAAATGAGTGTGTTCTATTCTGTATGTTCAGAACAGAACACACATTCAGAAACACTGGAATATGTAAGCGATGAATCCGTTGCACTAAAGAATTATGAAACAGCAAAAACCCCACCCTCTTTTGGCCACTCTGTGTTTCAGAGCGGACACAAGTGATCTCTTTATTTACAAGGCTGCTGATAGATACCCCAGCTGTGAATGTCATGAAAAAAAAAGAGGATATTATTCATTAGTGATGCATTTTTAAGCGTGGGAAATTCATGAAAGATGTTGAATTTCAAACTTTTTGGGATCTTATAGAAGGTGTTTGCAGCAAAGAAAGAGAGGTGAGGAAATGCTCTTCCACTAATGAGCAGTAAAACACATCTGTAGGGTTAAAGGAGTATCCAGATTTAGGACTGGCTCTGTGTGATCTGACAGATTTGATGTTGAGTCTCAGAGATTGCGCTGTTTACACTTGCCATCAGTCTTGTAGGCAGCAGGGGGCATTTAACCTGCTTCAAACTAGGGGCCCTGTGCTTTGTCATCCATGTTTTGACTAAGCAAGCCATGAGCTGATTATACGGATTAGAGAAAATGCGGGGATACCACATGTTTTCTACCAAGTTTAAACTTAACAACAGCTGCAAAGTGTCCAGCCTGGAAAACTGTTAGGACATGAATCTTTCACAGACCTTTAAAGCCTCTCTGAGTCAATACTTCAGAATGCAGACTGCAGAGCGGTAAAGTCTGCTGATTCAACAGGCTTCAGCGGTGTGTGAAGTGTGACAGTGGGAGTAAACGGATGAGAAAAGGACCTGAATTTGCATTAAACATGAGACGCATCAGAGACAACTGCCACGCTGGATGGAAATCAGAGACTGAAAAGGTTCAAGAGCTGGAGCTCTATGTGGCACAAGTCCCACCATCCAGACACGTCTCTCAAGTATCTGTGACACAACGCAAGCTTGTTAAAGAGTGCCCACTCTAGTGTCGGGTTCACTCTGCTCAAGCAGATTTTCATTAAGAGACCACCAGGCGATGCCAGGAAACAGAAGACAGATAAGCTTTGTACTGCCTGACAGAAATACCAATACTACCTTTTACTATTAAAATGTACAGAAACATGAACATGGGCAGCGTAGGGGGGGTGTCTCACACTTTGAGACAGCTCAGCAGGATCTCGTATTATCCAGCTACAATAGAACATACCATTAAAATGCATTCCAAAAGAAATAGAAACCAATATGTCTCCACACTGAAATAAATCACACAGAATGAGAACAATCCATGTCAGTGAAACTAGTGTTTGAAGAAACCGTCTGTAATTATGAGCTTAGAGCTTTCCCAAATGTGCATGTAACAATGAGTCACTTTGCATCATGTGCTGCTGCAGATGAATGATTATGTGGTTTGTTGTGTTTCACCTTGTGAATGAATGAGCTGAATGGTACTCATTTAAAAGTTACTCAAACCACAATTTACTCTACCTTGTCATCAGGAATGACCAAACATTGATTTATCAGATCAGATTTTTTTTCTTCTATTCATTGAAAGATTCCGAAAACTCCTTATTGTAAATGTATCAATCAATAGCATGTTTGATGGACTTGTTTTAAGCTTTGGTGCATAAGTGGGGATCATCTTCATATTCCTTCATTACTGTTTGATTCAGGACTGCCATTTCTACTAAAGAACTTGGAGCAATTTCCTGTTTTATCTGTTTTGATCCTCAGATCATTTGTCTTAGAAAACTGGAAATTAGCATAGACTAGGAAACAATCTGATTGGTCCATTTGTAAGAAAAGCCTTTCTAAATTTAAAAGTCATGTTAACAGACACAATTTCAAGTAGTTAAAGAATGAAAACTGCTTCTATCTGAGCTACGAAATTGCACAAAAATCAGCAACCAACTTTTTTCCATGGTTGCTTGTGAACCCAACATCAAACTTCCCTGGCTTCTTCCGGTGCGCCTCCAAAATGTTTTTAAAGGGAGGGCAGCCAGATGGAGGTCATTGATACTCCTGGGGTGGCACACCAAAACCACAATCCCAAAAGAGTGGTGGTGGGTGAGGGGCAGTAAATTTATAGGGGAGGTATTCATCGCCCATCCTCCCAAACTCACCAAAATCATATCAAGACAGAATGCAATACAGCAAACAACAAAGTCATTAGACAGGCACAAAAGGATAACATATAGACAGCATAAAAGTAGGTATGTTTGCAAACAAGATACAAGCGCCCATTTAGGGTGGGGTTTGCCAGGGGAAAAGCAATACCCATGTTTTTTAAGACATGGTTTGAGCTGCAGTAAAAATAAATGCATTGGTTTCAGCAAAGCCAGACAATTTTATTTCTCCTATCTGACAATCTCTAAGGTGGCTACCATAAAGGCCTGACTGGTCGAAGGGTAGCAATTGTTGACCTTCTAAGCAGTTCTTTTATCTCCACAAGGGAACATTGGAGCTCCACCTTATTAACCAATACATTCTGACCAAAGCCCCTTCTCCTTGATTACTCAGTTTGGTTGGGAAGTCAGATCTCAGGAGGCTCTTGAGATATTAAGCTTTTTCTATTTCCAAATAATAGAAACCAGAGTGCTTGTAATGATGTTCAGCACTGTCAGAAGTTTTTTGTCTTCTCTTCCAGATTTCTATTTTGACAGAGGCCTACAGACAATTGTTTCGACTTTACTGGTTGGTATCAACTGTGAGACTCTACAGAGTTTGATTCCAAAACAATAGTCACTGAATTTAGCTCACCACAAGCAAGCTAAAATCAAGTTGCAGAATCCAGGATGCTATGCTAAGTGTCATATTGGCAGTTTTGTGTAGATATAATATAATATAATTAAATAAATAATAAATAGATAATTAAGGGTTATGAATGCTTTGTGGTGCCACTATAAATTAAGCATGGTATTCTCAGATCAAAACTTCAACAATAAGCCCTAGGCTTTGGAAACAGGAATGAAAAAAATGGCTCTCCTTGGTAGGTTTACTTTACCTTATCGCAAATTTTCAAAACTGTAGTCAGTGATAGCAAAGAAAAAAAAAAAAAAAACAAGGTGAGAGGGGATGGCTCAGCCATGACTGCAATTACCAATTAGGCGATATGATCAACAACAGAAAAATTAAGCAGAATAGTAGCACATCTAATAAAAAAGAAGGTCAGTGATGTGCCTGTATGCTTAATTTAAAGTGGGCACCAAAATGTTGTTCTGCTAAGGGCCTCATAAAACCTCGGTCCGGCTCTGGTCATCACTAACTTACTCATTTCATATTCATATTTTAAGCTGAATTAGACTAAAATGTCCAACAATGACTATAATATTCAACAAAATATAAACAAATATGAATAAGTTCCTATTTTTGTTCATATGAATGTGAAAGGAGAGTCAATTAACAAATTACGAGCCAAAGAATACATATGTTTCACAAATTTTGCACGGAAAAAAAATGTCTGTGTGTGAAGTGTGAAACAGCATACCTGTACAGGTGAGAGGAGCAGGTAAAGCGCCACCAGACACCCGAGAGCAAAACTCGGTGTCATTTCGCTGTGTTTGCGCATAGAGAGAGATTGACGTGCCCAGGCGCTAACTTTCACTCAGTTTTAGAAATTAATAAACCGAACGGAATAATAATAATAATAATAATAAAAAGGCGTGGTCAGTCAGGTTAGAAAAACGATGCTGAACGGGATTTCCCGAGTCATCTGCTCCCAGTCCGAGCGGTGAGAGTGAGAGAAGTCACGTAGCTCCGTTTCTGCCGGCGTGTAACCTGATGAAGTTTGCGCTCACTAATGAAAAAGGCCCCAGGGACCCGGAGAAAGTGCTAGAGTTAAAAGCGATTAAATCCCTTAGGATCTGCACTTAAAGCCAGAGCTTAAAGAAATAAAACATATCTATAAAGTGGTTCAAGCTGCGAGTACAAATGTGAATGGGCGATAAAACAGGCAAAAAAAATCCTCGAGCAAAGTGAAAAAAAAATGATATGGATCAGTCCAAAGTCTTTTTAAAAGAAGAACTCCGGAAGCAAATAGTAAGTTGTAGACTGAAAGTTTCAGTTTCTGGTCTCGCCCTGAGCTCCAGCCGGCTAAAAGAAACACTTCAGTCTAATTTCCCCGCACCACCTTTTTATTGGACATTTAAATCTCCTCCCCTTCCCTGTCCTCCCTCTGTGTCCTTCTGAGAATCAACTGAGACTTTACAGCATCTTTCAGCCACAGTCTGCTCATTTATACCATCACTGCAGCATTTTTTAACGTGTAGTGATGCGCATGGGATTTACTGTACAGACTGCTCACCAATAACTGCGTAGTCTGGGTTATTTTGCTAACCCGTTCTGTCTCAAATATCCTCACGACTTAGTTGTGTTGATTGAACACAAAAGGGCTGAATTATGAATTTGATCGAACATAATTGATTAGGTTTTCAACAACAAAAAATGGGCTAAAGTGATTAAAGCTTTCAAAGAAGTGTTGAAACAAACATCTCATTACCTAGATTATGAAAAAGGTTTCTTAAAAATGAACATTTTGAAACATTTTTATATCCACTTCACTCATTCAGGGAGCCATATGTGGTTGACTTTAGAGTGGTCAACTATAACATAAAAGTTTGGTTTTTGGAGTGTGGAAGAGAATACCCAGAGAAATTCAATCGATCACCTTCTTGCTTACAACTGCACCACCATCTGATCAGATCCTTGTGCAGTTTTCAGGTTTCATAATCAGAGAGTGGCCATACTGGAGCCAAGAACCATTTCAGTCACTTTGAAATCTGTGTGCTGAAGTTGTGCTATGTCAAATTTATGCAGGATAGTGGGCTCTTGAATCTTGCTTCTCTGTATGTGAGCATCTCATATAATCAAAGCTCTTATCCAAAGGCAAAAACAGACTGCTTTGCTGTGCAATTCTATTTTACACATTTATTTGAAAATTGTCAGTGTTCCAAGTCTTTAACAAGATATTTTCAAATCTTCTGGGATGTAACAGAGTTTGTGTGAAAAAAATAATGTCTGTGTATCAAATGCCCAAGAGAAAGTATGGATCCTCATTAGAATCAGCAGTCTTTTTAGACAGTTATTATTTTTTCATAACACTCCTCTCTTTTTTTACAAACTGTCTTTGTATTTTGGAAGGTCTCTGGCTTGCATCTGAGTTTTTTTTATTATTATTATTTTTTTTTTACCAAAAATATCTTAAAATGTTTCTCCAAAATATCAGCTAACTAAAAATCACTTTAATAAACTTGGTTGTGCATTAATCCAGAATCAGAAAGACTATTGTTCAAAATGGTGGTCTGTGAACAATGATGGTATTCCTTATCGTCTCTTCTCGGTCACAATGTTTGGCTAAAAACACTCAATTCATGGTGCAACAGCATAAACCCACAAGTTGGGTAAAAGACATAACTCCGCAGTTTTTTTTTTTTTTAGTGCACACTTAGTCTTGTTTGAGAGCCAACCTTTGAGTTCTTTAGATGTTCTGTAAGAGCTATTAAGGGAGAGTAAACATTTAGAGATCTTTTTCCACTGCTAAAAAGTGTGGCATACTCATTGCAAGCTCCAGGGTGAAAGGAGACTTCCCTCTGTGGTTTTAGTGTTTAGTCAGGTTAGCTAAGAAAGAGGGGTAGATTTCATACTGTTCACACATCCCGTTGCTCTTCTGTTTGAGACTTTCTGTGTTTGCAGAAACCCTGCAAGCAGAGGATTCCTTGTGGGCTTCCACACATTCTTTCAGCAGCTCTGAATAGCTGCACGGCCCTTTGCTATTGAACAGACCACAGTCAGGAGCGTGGCGTTTCTAAACATCTCAGACACTGGATCACCCCCACTCCTTTCTCAGTTTTGCCAGAGCTTTAGTCATTACTGGGAGTTGGAGATCATCTAAGACATTTCAGGTGTGCTGTGATTTCACAGTTCAATTTGTCTAAATTGTAGTTCTGCTGGCCACACAATTCATGGAGCAGAAAAAGCTGATTATTGAAGAAAGTGTGACTATCTCATTTAAGATTTTCCCTGCTGTGCATTCCTCGGTGTGTGTCACTAAAGAAAGTTTCCAAACTGTATCAGTCTTTTGTCTGTGTAATTGATACAACAGTTCTGCAGGTGCAACCAACAGACTCCAGGAATGAACGGGATGCTTCTCTCATGTCTCATTGTAAGGGTTTGGGTTATTCTGTGTTATCTATGTAATGCTGCCATAGGCTTAGGCTGCTGGAGGACAAAATGACCACTTTTACTCACTTTCTTCTTCTATTACTCTCCAACTTTCATTGTTTGCTGTTCTTTCCACTGTTAACTCTATGGTCTAGCATTCTGTATAGCGGTGGCGCCTCCCTGGAGGAGGGCATCGGCTGAGATACTGCTGCCCGCAATGAAGTGTGTTCTCCTGCTATTAACTTTTTACTTTCACTTTACATTTCAGTTCTTCTGTTTCTTTTTGTGTATCCGCTCTGTTTTCCCAGAGCTCCAGTTGGTCAGGATAGATGGGCGCTCATACTGATCCAGTTTCTACTGGATGTTTCTTCTTGTTAAAGGAGAGTTTCTCCACTTTGTCAAATGGCACTATATAAATAAACAGAATTTTGTTGAATTGGATTGAACTGTGACTTTTAAGGGAAAATAAGGGTGGTCACATATTTCTTTCCCATTAGAAATGCTTATTTCTAAACTATGAGTTGTTTTTATCATTCTTATCTGCGTAAATGCAGTGTGTTATGGAGATGATTGGCCTGTGGTTCTGCTGAGACGCCAAAGAAGCTCAGGTTGCTTTTATTGCAACATTCAGGTCACCTGCATTGTTGGGATGGAGTTTCTCATCTTTTGGCAATATTCTCCATTAGGTTAGATGAGTTTGTTGACCAAAGAAAAATACAGCAATTTCATGATTATTAGTGAAGGTATTGGTACTTTTGGCAGGATGACCAGGTGCCAAGTTCTGTTGGAAAATGAAATTAGTGTCTCCATAAAGCTTATCAGCAGAAGGAAGCACAAAGTGCTCTAATAGTTCCTAGAAGGCCGCTGCCCTGACTTTGAACTTGATAAATCACAGTGAACCAAAGGCAGAAGATAACATGGCTCCCCAAACCTTCTCTGATTTCACACCGGACCTTATGCAACTTTGATTCTGTGTCTCTCCACTCACCCCCGGGACTCTGTGATCTTGACTTTTAAATAAGTACAAAATATAAGTTTATCTGATTAGAGAACTTTGGTTCACTAGTCACTAAAGTGAGCTTTAGTGACTAGTGGAGCATGCCCAAAACATGCTCCTGATGTTTTGGGCACCTTTCTGGTTCAGAAGTGGCTTACCACAGGGAGTGAGACAGTTGAAGCTCTTGTTTTGAATGTGTTTGTATGTGGAGGCTCTGACCGCAACTGCAGTCCAAGACTATGCGAATATGCCCAGATTCTTGAAAGAGCTTTGCTTCACAGTCCGGCCAAAGTTCCAGATATTGTTGTTACTTGTGCAACCTTTGTCTATTAAACATTTTCTTTCTACTCAACACAGTGGGATAGAGCTGCCTGAACAACCAACTTAATCAAATTTTCTCTCTCGATTTTGTATAATACAAAACTTTTGATTCACATCAGCTGTGAGCTAATCATTCAAATCTATATGTATGTGTCATCTTTTCTATTAAGTTACGGGAATAATTTAGATGTGTCTGTAATGAATTCAGTTATTTTAAAGATATTTGAAATAATACAACAAAAAGCTGTGAATTCTCCCTCCTGCAGGAAACACACATGCTGTTTGCCCACAGCACAAAGACAGACTCACCATCTGTGCCGTGATCTATCTGTGTTTTTAAAGCAGCTCCAGCTGATAGGGTCTAATAAGATCACCCAAACTGTTTGCTCTATAAATACATGCAGATAAGACAAACAAACATGGGCCTAGCAATAATGTGGGCTCACATGGGGGGAGGAGAATAAATGGATCTCCATGTTGTCAGATTGTGAGACAATTTAGAGGAACTTCATTAGACTAATAAAGTTCCTAAGATCAGGAAGCTTGACGGTATTGGTCACATGACTCCTTGTTTGGTGTCAGAAGGGAAGAAAAGCTGAAATTCCTTATGAAATTTATTATGCACCCATTTAAAGATTTAAAGAACAACAACAAAAAGTTTTAAGAAAAGACCAGCAAGATGAACAAATAAGGCAGACCAGAGAGTGCAGAGGCTTTCAGAAATTGGAGGCCAATTGTAAGCAACATTTCCCTTTTGCTGTTGACCCCTAATCTTCCAGGACTGCAGTGTAAAGGTAAACAGATGAACAACATTAATGATATTCATTCATCATTGCCTGGCCAACTTTGGTTTCTTCCCAGTGAGGTCTTTAAGGGGAGCGCGGAGACTTTGAAGGATGTCATTAACAGCTCAAGTGTTCAGTCACAATGTCACAAACAAATTGTATGAATCAGCTCATGTTGATTCTAACGGCTGAGGCCAGGAAGACTCAGGGAAATTATATATGATACGAATCAGGATGGACCACCTGGACAGCCCAAACAGGATAAGGCAGTATTTGACACCCAAACGCTGCCTTCCTGTCATTAATTAGCGCTGACGTCCCACGAGAGCCTCAAACATCTAAAGCTAATACAGAAGACCTGACAAATAGGAACTACTTGTGCTTTTAGCAGAAAGCTGCTTACCTTATAAGGTGATTAGTGTTATATCGCAACATTGTGTTGCATTACATACAGGTGGAATCCTGTTTACACCTCCACGGAGTATTTTTATCTCAGACACGCTTTTGTTCCAAGGCTGTCAGGTGTCATCCTGTTTTCTTTCATGTTGGCATTGTTTCATGCTTCTAAGGAAGTCAGTCAATATGTTAACAGGCAAATGGAAGTTATTTCAGCCTGAATGTGTCATAAATCAGTCATTTCCAGACACTGTTTTTATGCAGCTGTGTATTGGACAATGTTAACCACAGGCTGAGAAAAAGAAAGAAAAGAAAATATGATTATTTGAGGGACAATTATGGCACAGAATGAGATATTCAGGGAACCATGAGCAACAGCTTCCAGTGGGAAAACCTCCAATATAATAGGAGCTACTAATGTAGCATTTAATTACATTCAGAGATTTGGTCAATGCTTTGAGAAGACTCCACATGAAGCAGAAGGAGGAAAGAAGTTTAGCATTGTGGTGCTAAATGCCTTAAATATTCTTATTTAAAAAGTCTTAATGAAATTTATTGTGCTTTGCAAAAGTATTCAAATTATTAGCACTGTTTTGGCTTCAAGGTATTTTATTCAGACTCTATGTGGCACACCAACACATAGTGCATAATTGTTATATGGAAGAAGAAAATTTTTTATCTTTTTATTTAAACATTATTTTCCCAGGAAGTCCCTTAAAATAAAATCTCCTTTTCAATAGAGACCTGACCATGAAGCCCACAGGTGTTCAGTATACAAAATAACCATTTAAAGGTAAGGGCAATTAAAATATCATACTTAAAAACACACAAAATATAAGCTATTAACATTAGAATATTCTAGATGTTAGAGTTTTTATGAAGAGTTTTAAATTATTTCATGGAAATAAATATTTTTAAAGTTAATTCAGAAACCCGTCCTGACTTTTTTTTTCAGTACCTCTGGCTTGAATTACAGAGGATATCCTGCCTTTAGAAAACACAGAACTAGTAACAGCTGGTTAAATTTATATAAAGTACCTACCTACCTAAAAAATAATAGGAGAATCCTTAAAGAAAACCTGTTAAAGTTAGCAAAATACTTGATACTCAGGTGAAGGTTAACTCGCATCACACCCACAATCATAAACATACAGACAGAACTACAAGGGAATGGTTTTGATCAAAGCATATCAATTTTTTATCATGTCCCATTCAAAGATTATATCTAAATCTATTTGAGGAACTGTAGCAACGCTTGAAATGTTATGTCTTCTCTCCCATCTGACTAATATGTGCTACTTTCTAAATAAGAATGGGCAAAAATGACAGTTTCCAGATGTGCAAAACTTGTTGAGACATACTCAGAAAGGGTGCAGCTGTAATAGCAATGAAAGGTGGTTCTACAACAGGGGTCTCAAACTCCAGTCCTCAAGGGCCTCAGTCCTGCAGTTTTTAGATGTGCCACAGGTACAAAAAACGCTGGAATGAAATGGCTTAATTACCTTCTCCTTGTGTTGATAAGATCTCCAGAGCCCTGCTAATGACCTAATTATTCTATTCAGGTGTGGTGCAGCAGAGGCACATCTAAAAGTTGCAGGACAGTGGCCCTCCAGGACTGCAGTTTGAGACCCCTGTTCTACAAAGTAATGACTCAGGGTGGCTCAACAGAAAAACATAACACACTTTTCAGATTTTAATTAGCTAAAAGCTTTGAAGGTCATGTTTTTGTTTTTCAGATCACAATTATGCACAAGTTTGTGTTGGTGTGTCACAGAAAATGTTGTCTATAAACTGAAGCTTGTAGATGTAATGTGAACAAATGTGAAAACGCTCAAGTTGTATGAACCCTTTTAAAACGAGTTTATTTTCTCTGCTCAGAAAAGAGAACCTAGCTTATATTATCCGTGCTAAGTGGACAAAAAGCAGCAGCAGCAGCCGGCGGTCAGTTCTGAAAGGAAACAGGGTGTTTGTCTAAGATAAAATTTCATCACCTTCAGAAGTAGCAGGAGAGAAAAAAAGCCTGTGGCAATATAGAAAAGAAGGGGAAAAAACAACACAGAGTGAGTTATCATGGTTTCTGTCTGTGCTGGTGGTAAAAGCAGTTGATTTTATAAATGAAGAGCAAGCTGTGCAAACGGCGCACAAGCAGTCTTAGAGTCAGAAAGCAGGTTATAACTCAGGCCTGCAGTGATACCCTAAACTCCATTTAGAGGTCCCACATGTGGAGCACGTTCCTGAGTTCATGGGTGGAGCTCTGGGCTCTTAATGAGATGTTTTAAACATCTTTCCCCTGCTATAATTCCCTCTCTACATAATGAATCCAAAATTTAGGCTGAATGTAAACACAACGTTCAAAGCTTCAAACTCAAACAGGTGCACTTCTGCAAGCTTCAACATCATTTTCTGTGAACTTACACAATATTTTGGCAATCTGACATGTTATTAAAAGAGATAAAGAAAGCAGAGGCTAATGGAATATACATTTTGATAGCCAGCAAAGATTGATAAGCAGGGAGATTGCATTCATTCGCAGAAGACGGAGACTCGAGTAAACATAAATTCAAACGGCCGGGGAGATTTACAGAACTAAAATCACACTTGAGCGCAGCGGTTTATTTTGTTAGAGAACATGATGTTTTTACAAAACCTCAAATTAGTTTATCCCCCATAGGGTCGAGGCAGCAGATTTAAAAGGCTGCCTCAGAAAACAAACACATCTGTTACATTTCAAAAGTAACCCACAGACAGTAGCTGTGGATTATTTGGAGATCCCCCATAAACACAGCGCCTTGTAAAAGTATTCCCACCATTTCCACATTTTGTCATGTTACAACCAATGTTTTATTGGGAGCTTATGTGACAAGCAACACAAAGTAGTGAAAAAATTAAAGTGGCCTACATTTGTATTCAGCCACTTTTACTCTTTTAAGCTACATAAAATGTATCACAACTGTATCAGCTAATTAGTAAATGGAGTCAACTGTGTTAATCTCTGAGTAAATACAGATGTTCTGAAAAATCTCAGAGATTTTTTTTAACATTAGTGAACAAGCAGCTTCGCGAAGACCAATGAACACAGCAGACAGAAAGAATGGTTCTTTGATCAAATAAGACTAACGTTGAACTTTGTGCATTATGATGTGCAGTAAGAAGATAGCGTCACACTGCCTGTCACCCTGAAAAAAAGCAAAATGCAGACCTAAAATACAACTAAGAATCTGTGAAGGGATTTGAAAATTGATGCTCCTAAATGCTCTCATCCAGTCTGACTGAGTTTGAACTATTTTTAAAGAAGAATTAATAAAAATTTAAGTCCTTTTGAGGTGCAAAGCAGGTAGAAACACACCCCAAAAGACTGTAAATGGAGTAAAAGTACAAATGCACGCCACACTTTTCAGACTTTTATTTAAAATAATTGAAAATTGTTTTCCTTTTTCCAACTTTTATTCATTACTTTGTGTTGTTGTATCACATAATAATCATCTTATTAAAAGAGACTAATGTGACAAAAGGTGAAAAAGTTCAAACGTCAGCTGTACATATAGGGAAAAAAAGTTTGCTGATATCTCCAACATCTGTAACAAGCAAAACCTTTTCACCTCTGTATTTAAGCTTCACATGATAATAAAGTCTAAATATTTACCTTAAATACAGAGATTATAAAACTTTCATAAATCAGAATCCACCACTAATCTGATCTAGACTTTCTAAACTAAGCTTTGTGTTTGAAAACTCACCAGTTTCTTCTTGTGCACATGGTCTTCATCACTTTGCTGCTGTGACATTTTCAAAGGTTGCCTCCTATTTTAATTAAAAGAGTAACACTCAAAGTTTCCAGACAGCATGCAGTTTATGGTTATTAAACAAAAAATTAATTCGGAACAGTTAAGAGAAGACGATTTGTAGATCAGAAACTTTCACCACTTTGACTTTATTTTTTGCCTCTTTGTATATTTGTATACATCAACATTTTGACTAAAGAGGCATAGATAACTTGTTATAATAATGTAAGACAATAAATAATGACTTTGTGTATATAAATAGCAGTATGAAGTTGCCAACTATCTTTAATAATCAGGAAGCATTTAAGAAAAACACAAGGGTTTCTTGATCTGTCCAAAGGTGCTAAAATTTATCTGTACAAGAAAGACAAACATAAAGCAAATAATCTTAAAAGAATGGGCATACTTCTTGAATGTGTGTGGATTATTAAAGATAATTTAAATCAGTATTAAAATAGAAAGTAAAAATAATTAAAAGACAAATAAACCTAGAAAAAAAAACATATATAGTTGCATATGAGTTGTAACGAAAAGAGGAAGCATATACTGTAGAAGTGGGGAACAAGTGCTAGGTGAAGTTCATGTGTGTGTAAGTGTTCATGCAAACTCAAAATTGTCCAAAAAGATTTATTTACTACATTTATTAAAATAGTTTCAGCTTGTAGAACAAGAAACAAGGAAATGAGAGCCGAGCAGTGAGAGGGTGGGTGGAGGTCAAAGAGCAAGGGAAAGTTAATAACTTGAAACAACAAATAAAACATCCGATGGATGGGAATTTGGCCGCAGTTTAGCTTTTTCATCATTGAAAGATCCATTTTGAATCAGAAAATGTGTTGTTCACCTTGGTGTTGATGTTGCTCCAGAAAACTTTTTGACAACAGAGGCTTAAGTTTCTCAAGATGAGGTGTATATCTGTGCTTCCTCTAGAAGTGCTGCTGTCAGGAAGATGGCAGAGACAACCAATCTCAGATGGTGCTATGCCCTCAGGGGACAGATAAATGAGGACCACCGTGGTGTGAAAAAACACCCCGACGTTAGCACGGAGTCTAAAGGCAGAACATGTTCTTTATATTAGCGTAAGTCAAAACTGAATATAGAGAGAAAAGTCTGGAGGAAAGAGTTTCAGCAGCTGAACTGTATTTTCCATTACGCCTCAAAAGAAAATAAGCAAACAAATAAACTAATTCCAGGATGGTAAAAAAGGGCTGTGAGAAAGAAAGTTTCAAGTAATTTTCTCACTCTTAAATCAATGAACAAGCCAGAAGCAAATGTGCAGAAATTCACAAAACATTTGGTGATTGTTACATATCCATGGATAAAATATTTACTCTCATGCAGTTTGTAGTGAGGAATTCAGATATTTAAATATAAATTTAGTGCTTTTATCAGTGTCTGATGTTGTCTCAGGATTCATTCCCAGACTGAAGTGTCTGCCCTTTCTTCCTGTCAAAATAGATCATTCTCAGTCTGATTGTAATGGAACCTAACCGTGAACATTGATTTTCAAGTCCTAACACAAAATCTCAATTGGATTTTGATCAATACTTTGACTGGGACATTCTCTGCTCTAATCCATTCTATTTTCTTTTTGCCTCTTTTCCATAAATACCAGATTTGTGGAGTTTAAAGATATTGTGATGTTGACTGATTTTTAAACCTGCTCATTTACCAGCTCACTAGCCAGTCATGTGTTGGTTGCATAAGATTGTCACTAATTAGATGACTTTTTTCTAAGTGATATTTTATATCAGGCTATCTGAGTACAAAGGGTCTGAATAAATTTGAAATAAACATTTTTCATTGTTTACCTTTTACAACAGGAACAATAAAGTTCAGTTGTTACAGCTATGATAAATGATCAGGGTCAAAACGTACAGATAGTGGTTGACTTAAAGCTGAACATTCAGAGACACATAAAAACAATTATAAGGTCGGTCTTCTATCACTTGAAGAATGTCTCCACTATTAAAAGACTAAAGTCCCAACAAGATTACTGCAGCAGCGTCTTCACAGGTCTGTCTGAAAATTAGACAGCTTCAGCTGATACATGCTGCTACTTGTGTTGTCATTAAACCAGGAAGATAAAGGACATTGCCCAAAACCTAAAGTCCTTACATGGGCTCCCTTTAATATACTTCAACATACTTTAGTTAGTTTATAAATCTCTGAGTGGCTAGTTAGCACCAAAGTACTTTAAATGTTGTCATATCAACCTTCCACACCTCTCAGGTCTTCTGGTTCTAGTCTGATCTCGATCCCCAGAATTATAAGAAAACAACAACAACAACAACAAAAAAACAGAATACAGAAACCCTGAGTTCTTTTAAATCAAGGCTAAAATCCTTGATATAAAACCCTTCTGTTAATATTAAATGTCACATACATTCTAATCTTGAGTACACTTTATTACTTCTCCTTTGTCTGATAGTGTAATTCAATGGTTTGGTTTTTTGTTTATCATGTAAAGCACTTTGAACACTTGTTACTAAAATGTGTCATACAAATAAATATCACTTGACTTGACTTACACATTTTCGGCTATAACACATAGATGTTGGAAGATGACAAATGTAAAAAAATAAAAAATGAAAAAATTAGAGTAACTCCTATTTTGCACTAATATTGAAAGCTTTCAAATTTCTATATGTATTTTTTTAGGATTCAGGTACCCCATTGAACACTTAAAGTGGATCTGTTTACCGAAAAGTGTTTAGTGTGATGAAGAACAGAAATTTCTCCCAGTCTCCAAGAACTTTCCAGAAAGATCTATTTTGATTACTTTCAGACTTGACAAAAAATTTTCAGCTGACAGCAAAGGCTTTGATCTCCCCAACTCAAATCTTTAAAAAAAGATTTAGAAGATTAGCAGTAAAATCAACACAGTTCTGGTCTTTCCTTTGAGTGCCAGAACTGATTGGAAAGAGTTGTTGGGAGTCAGAAGGTGTTGTGATAAGATGTGAGTGGTTGAAACAAGCGGCGTTGAATGAGCAGAAGCATAATGGGCTCTCCATACTTGAATGAGTAAAAATTTGAAGTCTTAATTAGGTGAAAAGAAACAGAGCTGTGCCCCTGGGCATCGCAGCCCAAAGAAGAATGAGTCCAAGCTGGTGAGCCGCAGACGTCATTAGATGCAATCATCCAGCATACGTTCCACATTCGTTTCCCTGAGCTTTACAATGTTCACTGCATCCTCACTGAAAAAAGGAAATGCTATAGAGCCAGCAGGACAAATTATCACCTAGATTAGATTTAACAATGGAGGGAGAGACACACTTGCTAATATGAACTACTATGTATGAAACCAACAAGGCCTAAGGGAGTCTGCTTACAAACTGAAGGCCGCAGAGGACGCAGTGGGCGCTGTCAGGGGGAATCCATCCCAATCTCCAAGAAATTTCCCATAGAGATGAGAAGCAGATGTCTTTCTTTTTTCCGTCACACAGACTCTGCTTCTGAGTCTCTTGATCGTACAGTCAAACCTGGCCCTCCTTCCCCTTAGGGATGGGGGAGGAACATGAGCACCATGGGAAGGCTAGCTGTCCTTGAGCCTTGAACACATGACGAAGGAACCCTTTTTAGTGGGAGGCGCTGCCTTTAGGTACTGAGCTGTGAGCTCCCAACTTTCTCATGGAAAAAAGCAAACAAGCAGATTTGATAAAAACGTCATGCACTGACGGTTCCTGCTGGCAAGCTGGCTTTCTTTGGGCGGACTGCAGTTGCTTTGAATTTACTATTTTGTTCCCAGTGTTGATCCAGGGGATGACCCTTGGCTTCTTCCATGAAGAGGAATCACGGACATCAGATGGGAGAGACCGGTCCTCTCCCTCTCTTCTCATCGCTGATACATTCGCATTAAATTCTCTCCGGGCCAAAATGCACCTGCAGTTCTGGTGGGTCCTAAATGAAGCTTCCCCAGAGCCCTACTCTTTGGCTCCTGAGGCCCAGCTCTGACGTGAATACTGTGGCTCACAGAGTAAACAGACAGAGACGGTCTGAAGGGCTGGTCACTGCATGTTTGGTTGTGGTCTGGAAACAGTTTAGGAAAAAAGAGGAGCAGGAGGAATGATGATCCTAGAAGGGGCAAGAGGACAAGATACAAGGCTTATGGCTGTCTGATAAATGTTCGCAATGCCATGCTGTGACATGCAAGATAAGGTTTAATGAATCCGGGTTGCCTGATAGTCAAATATCCTCTTTGAACAGATACTAAAATTTAAGCCACCAGATTGTAAACGTAACAACGGACTGGTCGTTTTTCACAGAGAGGAGTCCTTCTAGGCATCTGTTTGTGTGGCATATCTTAAACTAAATTGTGTTAACTGAAGTGCAGCCTTTTAATGATGAAAAATTACCACCAGAATAAACTATGACTATTAACAAATTAGGCTGCTTGAATTTAGATGTGAAAATCCAAACATGTTGTAACCCATGTGACCTTGTTACTGCTGCGCTCTACTTTTTATAAGCTCCCGGAGCGGCCCATGTGACTTCCTCCTGGCTAGCTCGCCCATAGCAATGCAGTAGAGCTAGAGCGGTACTGACTGCTGCTTTACCAGTAACACAGACACCTTACAGCGATCAGATGTAAAATCGACAGAGCCACAAAGCGTGTGAATGACTGAAATGGACACAAAATTAAATTTACACAACTTGTATTAAATATTTATGAGGGAAGCTATATACTACACTTCTGTAGTTTTGGACATTTTATCAAAGTATAACCTCAAACTACAAATAATTTATTAGGCATTAATGTGATAAGCCAACACAGACGTTAAGAGGAAGGAAAATAATGCAGAGTTTTCCTTTTTTCAGAAAAAAAACAATCTATTGTATGTCCGCCTCTCATAGGAAATGTGCACCTAGTGACAGATTTTTGCCCCTCATTCTTCATGAAGTAACTCAGAACCAGTCCAACTGGATGTAAAGCATCTGCAAGCATCATGTCTTGAGTTTAATCCGTCCATTGTACCTCTGGCTACATGTTTGGGGTTTTTATCCTGCTGGAAGAAGAACATCTCCTCCAGTTTTGGTTCTTGGATTCTCAGCTAGGTTTTCTTCCAGGATAAGCTGGACATTGGTGCAGTTGAAAGGACTGTCACCTTGCAGCAAGGTCCACAGTTGGTGTCATTTAATCAGATCACCTTCTTCCACATGTATTGCTGTGTCCCCTTCACGGCTTGTGGCAAACTAAAAATAACCTCTAAAGGCATCAGATTTCTGAACAAAGCAGTGTCCAAGACCTCAAAACTGGCACTGCAAATATTTTTCATTTGTGAGTAGTTAACATCAAAAGAAAAAGTAATGCGGCTTTCAGGCTCTAAATCAGATCTTGCAACAGCCACAACAGAAAATAGCCAGATGTTATCAACTATAGTTCAAAGCACTTCACAAAATTTTCCCACCTTATTTTGATTTCTGTACAGGCTCACAGAAATGGTGCATAATACTCCTTAAACATTTCACATTTTAACAGAGAAAAACTGGAAACAGATGGTAATCTTTGCACACCCTGTCAGCATCAAGATTGAAGTAGGTTTATAAAATATATTGTACATGCAAAATGCACAAAATGTGACAAAGTTTGCATTTTGTTAACACTAATCTAATTTTTTGAGACCATTGCTGTTTTAAAACCACCCAGTTTTTGATTTGAGAAAATACACCAGTTTAGAAGCAGTCCTCCTTCATTCTTCTATCCACTTTAGCTAAACAAACCCTCAGCACAATGACAACACCACTGTGCTTGACAGCAACACTTGTCTTGTTGGTCCTGGGTTGTTTGTGAACTTCCTACCCAATTGTCTTTCATCTTAGAGTAACAATTTGATTCAGAAGGGTGGAATTTGGACCTAATCATCCAAAGCAGACATCAAAACCGTTTATGGGAAGATAAAGCAGTATAATGCTGAGCTTCTGCATTGGCCTCCCCAGAGGTCTGTACCAAATCCTATTAGAAATGCATGGATCTTGCTTAAAAGTTGCATTTTTAATAAGAATGCAGCTTGAATTTCCCCCGGGGATCAATAAAGTATCTATCTATCTAAGACGCTAATCAATCTAAATAAACTCTACTAATTACGCCAAGAAGAGTGATCAAATATCCAGCCAGAACTATGCCAGAAGCTAGCTGATGGATGCACATCACCCCATCTACTTTTTCTGCTTCTTGCAATATTGTTAAACATAACATTGGTGGGGTTATAATTCCATTTTTGAGCCATATGTGTTTGACCCTGTATTGATTTACGGAAATCCACATTTCAACCTATAATTCCGGCTTTTAAAACTCACTGCAGTCCTTGCTCTGTGCAGGCCTTGGTTCCACTCCACCAAACAGTTGCATATTGTAAATACACTTCAAATTTGTGCTCACCACTGCGTCAAGACCGTTTTTGAAAATCCTGTTTTAAAAGCAGTTGATGACAGCATGAATCTGGGACATGTGAAAAAGAAATGTATTGATGCAAATTATGTCTTAGAATGCCATAATGAGCAAAACTCATCTGAGGATAAAAGATCTGGCTGTGGTTGAAGGTTATTGAGGAGGATTACAGAGTGTGGCGTGGCTAATAAGGCTGTGTTTATATTCTGTGCTTCACTGTTTAAGAAGACCTGAATGACCCTGGATTAAAAAGGAGGTTTGATGGCAGATGAGCACACACACTGATAAATACACAAATGTCAAACTGGAGCCAGCAGTGTTTGGACCGCGCTGGTCAAGATGTGCAGAGAGCATCTGTATCAGTGGTATTCATGTCTGCAGAAAGTCATTAATTATACAAATTTTTGCGTAAATACAAAAAAAATCTTTAAAATTCTGCAAAATGTTATGTACATAAAAAGTTCTATTTTTTGCTACCTGTTAAGTTAGCATTC
This sequence comes from Brachyrhaphis roseni, assembly GCA_903066815.1. Taxonomy (NCBI): domain Eukaryota; kingdom Metazoa; phylum Chordata; class Actinopteri; order Cyprinodontiformes; family Poeciliidae; genus Brachyrhaphis; species Brachyrhaphis roseni. Next base: position 85,125 of record CAEFZY010078015.1, read on the forward strand.
AGAAAATGCTAACTTGCAAAATCCTGAATTCCCCTTAAAACATTCTTACTTTATGTCATGTTGCCGCCTCGAACTTTAATTCATTTTAATGACGTTTTATATCATCGACCAACACAAAGTAGTGAATGATTGTGAAGTGGAAGAAAAACGATTCTTGATGAAACGTGTGGTATGTATTAGCAGTAAGGTTTTTATATTGGCAAATATTGGTTTTTAGAACCAATATTTGCGACAAATAATTGATTTCAGTTTAGTTTATTTAGATCAAGTCCAAGGGCGTAAAGCCCATTTCATTATTGAGGGGGACCATAAACAGGAACATTTCTTAAGAGCAATTTTGGGGGGTCGGTGAGGTTCCATTGAAATGTAACTTAAAAAAAGTTTTTAAACCATATTCAAGCTGCAGGACCAAAAATGACTTTTTGTTCAGTCTGACTGATCTAATCTCTGCTACACCTTTACAAAAATTTAAGGTCCTAAATACAAACGCTTTGATGAGTAACTGCTCTTAATGAAATTCCTCATAAACATTGATTTATTGAAATAGCTCCCAATACAAGTTAGGGCCTATTTAAATTAGAACTTGCTAAGTTGCTTTATTTTTAAGCCTTTTTTAGTTTTGTCATGTCCTGGGTGACTGAGAACAAATAAGTAGACAGAAATGAATACCTGGGGAATATCATGATTTAAAGGTAGCACTTAAAGCACGAGAGTTTATACTTTATACAAAGTAAAATCCGGTTTTACTATGTGCTATTAAAGGCTCTATGTTGAAGGCCGTGAGAAATAAAGGCATAACTTTTTGCTAATTTCTATCTGTTCTCTGCTCACACACAGAGCTGCGTTCACTTTCTCAGCCCCTCCCTCTCGTTTCAAACTCTTCTAGTTTAACTAAAAGTCAAAGAGTTAAATATGAATTTGATGTTTCCTACCTTTAACAAAAAAGCTTAAGTCTATGAAAGCAGTGTAGCAGTTTTGCTAATGAGGCAGCTTATCTTGATTCAGTCAAAGTAATGAAATAACAAACTGCAGTCTGATTTTTATTGTTAATGTGTTTCTTCCCACTGAGCTGTGAAAGTAAATAAAATGTTTACATGTCTTTTGCTGTAAGTATTTGCTTACTGGAGGGGTTTTTATTTGTGATGCAGAGCCACAGCTAACAGGTAGCTCCTCACTTCAGCGGCTCTGACCAGCCTATAGCTGCTGGTCCTCCTCCTGCACTTTGGACTGAACCACTGTTCTCATATTGGTAGGAGGACCTAAAAATTAATTCTTATTTTATCTGAAATAAATGGCAGATTTATTTCATTTTTTGTTTCTTTTGCCTTTTCTTATTGATATTATTTAAATGCAAATGTTTCTTCAATAACAATTTACGCCTATGATCAAGTCTCATCTTGAGTTCTCAAATCACCTAGACAAGCATGTGGTAACAGTGGAAAGCAATAATGCATTGATCTAAACCAGAAGTGTCCAGTCTACTAGAACCATGACCTTTCAGCTCTTAGATGCATTCCTTCCCCCACACACCTGAATCTTTTAATTATTGGTTTGTATTCTCTAGGCCAGTGTGCGTCTCGGCCAAGTTTCCATTGAAAACAAGATTTTATTTCAAGGGACTTCCTTGTAAGACAACAGTTAAATAAACTTCCATTTCTTGAAAGGTGGTTTCATCACATAAAACTCTAACAACTGGATAATTAGTAAAACATTTATGTTTCATTAGGTGATCAAAGAACCTGACAGTTGGATTATGACTGCTAAAAGCAGGCAGACATTTATTGGGATCCAAGAAGAATTACGGTCTCTTGTTAACACTTTATCCACTCATCCATCACATTGACATATTTTGGGGCAGGACAATTGCCACTGTGCTTTCATACTTCACAGTAACCTGGGGGATCTCTTCTCTCTTCCTCTCCACTCCACCTGACTGTAAAGAAACACCAGCCCACAGGCATCTGCACATCCACCACAGAGCAGAGGGAGGGACTGTTTAGACGGCTGATGAAAGCTGGTGATTTATGTAACTGTGGTCATAACATGGAGACCTGAACGTGCGGGTTAGCGTGAAGAAATGCTGCCGAATTGGCCGCTGTTTGGTTTTCAGTACTAGGATCCAAATCGAAAGGGGATTCCTCCTTTTCTTAAAGTGGAGGGGGTGGCGAGAAATCCCACATCTGTCGTTTCCAGTGGTGCAGTTCCAAATGGTCCCCCACCCCCTTCTTCCTCCTGACGTCCTCCCTGCAGCTTTCCTCCTCCTCTTATTACTCCTGCTTCTTCCTGAGGGGACATATTCCCACAGTGTGGCCAGGGAGAATCTTGATCTTGTCTGTCGTGACATTGTCCACTTTCACAGCAGAGATACCCGACAGTTTTATGGCTCTGCTGAGAGCTGAGGGGGTGGGAGGTGAAACCTAAGGGACAGAGGACTTGTCGTATCAAGGGAAAGCCCCCCCACCGCTGTCCCCAATCTATGTTGTCCTCCGTATCGAAGATAAGATCTGACATGGGTTCTTGGAAGTGGGTTTACACACTCACAAGACTCAAGACATTATACATGTGCCCCCCCCCTACCCCCATCCCTCCTGGGAGGCTTCTTATCTATGTGAAGAAGTCACTAAAGGAAATGCCAGCTTAACTGGAGGATCCTGCACAATGACGCTCATGTCGTGTCTTTGGCGACAAGGGATCTATCCCTTCAGTGCAGAAAATATGAGGCGGCGTGTCTTGTAGCCATTAGGCAGGATGCCTTGTGGCATTGTGGATGGTGTGCTACAAGACGTGACCTTTGCACTCCCCCTGTGTTCAGGATCGGGTTACAGGCCTCACAGACATGGCCTGGAAGCGACAGGAACAGGCTGAGCAGTGCAAGCCTGGAAAACGTGCTTATACTACTTCCATGGACGATCTTTACTCTGGGCAGGAAGCACAAACTTGCAGTTGTAGAACAGCTGCAAGACATCAAAACCTACAGCGTGGGGAATAAGTGATTATGAAATATAGTATTCAGTTTAAACTGCAGAGTTTTACATGCAATGGTTTGTGAGACTGAGGTCTACTGTATAAATCAAACTGAAATAAAACAATTTCTGAATGCAGAGCCACTGCGAAGAAAGTTTTATTGAGAATGTTTGATCTTTGCAGTGAAATAATCCTTAACCTGAAACATGAAAAGACACAATGCTAGAATTAACTGTTTTTCTTCAGGTGTCATCTAGCTGCTGAAGAAGCAACAAAGAAAGCAGTCCACTTTGCAACATACAGACCGTTACAAAAGTAAATCATTTTCACATTTCTATGTGCCAAAGACTTCTATATATTTTATTTTATAAAATCCTTAGAAGGGGACATACATTTAATCCAGAAATTAAACACACCATGACAGATTTTTGATTAAAATAACCTTTCAACCAAAAAGTTTGTTTAATAAAAGAAAAGTGACATCCAAAACAAAACCATGTCAAAAAGTACGACTTGACAAAAAACAAATGTTTAATTCTTATTTACATGTGATATTGAGTTATTAATATTTGTTTTTCAATATTTTGTGAAAAATGTTATTGTAATCAAAAATATAAAATTTCTAACCTTTTTTTTTTTTTTTTTTTTTTTTTTTTACATTTTTACATTACCGTACATTCCACTGGTATTTTGAGGATTTATCTTTGGTGATGAGCTTTTAGTCTTTACAGTTGTCATCACCCTAATTTTCAGCTTCCCCCTGATTTCCCCTCTGGGTGGGCCACTCCAAATTGTTAGTACAGGTTCCAGTCAGGAAAGAAATGGTTAATCTAAAATCTTCTATGGGTGTGAATAACTTTGGTCTTGCCTGTATCAAACATGAGGGGGGAAAAACATCCACCCTCAAATATTCAGGGAGATGTCAATGTGATGCTAAACCTATCCTTCAGCAGAAAACTTGAATCTGGGGCAAAGGTTCAACATTTTTAGGATACAGCCTCAAAAACAAAGCCAGAAGTACAATTAAATGTTTTAGATCAAAGCATATCGTTGTGTTCAAAAGTACCAGGTCAGAGGCCAACTGTGGCCTAAACATTCAAATTCACTGATACTTTTCATTTAATCTGATTTATATAACTCTGGATGTTCAAAAGTGGTTAAGATGTATCCATTTCCTTCCACTTAAAGTAGGAACTACCTTGTGTTTGTAACAAAAATTTTAATTAAAGCAGTGAGTTTGTGATTGTAGGGTGAAGAACTATGTAAAAGTACACTCCAAAACAAACAACACAGTTAATGCCTTATCCAAACAGATGGGCTTGGCATTAAAATATGGAGATAAAGCGAGCCAAGACTGAACCCTTTGAAAATTATAAAAAAACCCGGAAAATCTGAAATTATCAAAACACGAAACGGTCATTCAAAACAAGTAAATGATTGAAACAAGGATATTAGGCAATTAAATGAATGCTTTGATCTGCTTCTAAACAAGCAATCAAACTTCTGAACATGTTTCATTTTGAGGAATGAACTGAGAGCAAAAAAACCCCCAGAAACATTGCACAACACACAGGGCAGTACGTTTACTGTCATAATAATAAATAAACAGAAGAAGTGAGCAAAAACACGAGAGCTTCAGCAGTTCAAAAATCAGGAAAGTACAAAAAAAGTGTGCAATTTTTCAGTTTTATTTTTAAAGAAATGCTTCCAGCTTCACAGATATTTCAGGTGATATTTCTGAATCTTTTCTTAACATAAAGAGCCTAATAAATTCAGCAGCTGTGAACTAAAGTAGCAGTAAAACTGTTTATCGGACTTGCAAAAAGAAATGATTATACATCTGCTGTTATTAAAATAAAAATAAAACTGTCATTTGCAATGCTTCTCAGAGCTGTCTATTTATGAAAATGCATCTAAAGGCAGCATAAAAACCAGTAAATGTTGCATAGAGTTTAGTCTTTCTAGTTTGAGGTTAGATTTGAGAGGAGGACAATTTTTATGTCTAAAACAAACTTGGACAGAGTCATAAGGAGACTATATGTGATGAAATCTTAGAATTGTGCTAAAACAGATAAAATCCTCAATCTGCTTTCAAATTTAGTTGTTAAAGTCTCAAACTGCAAACAGAGAACATTTTACTGCAAACCATTTGATACTACTGCAGTCCTTACTGATCGTGACACTCTGATCCTTCTGCTCCATGTGACCTGCTTTACAGGGAGATTTTATCTTCTTATAAATTGGAGTTTGAACAGACTTCAACTCTGGGAGAGTTGGCAATCGCCACGCCATCTGAAATTGCAGCTAATCTCGATTCCCAGAAAGTTGTTGGGAAATCCTGGAGCAACCTAAATCTTTCAGCAAGTAAATAACAGACGACATGAGGTGCCAATGAGATAACTTGGCATACTTAGCTGACTCTGGTCAGTCTGCTGTGACCTGGCCGAGAAGTTAGAAGCAAAAATGAAACCATGAGTCTCTTGGATTATGCGCAAGATAAAATGTTAGTAAATTAGGGTAATAATAGATAGTTCACAGTAATATTTACCAGGTGAAACTGTAGTGTAGTGTTGTATATTAAAAAGGACTTTTCTGATGCAAAATTTGGAAATTTGATAGGCTGTGAATCATCAAGAGACAAATTCACTGGATCATTTGATTGAACTTTGATTGGCCTCAATGTCAACACAAAGTGGGGACATTATGCTACCAGAAGAAAAGAGAAGAGTGAGGAAAAGGTGGGTTAAAATCAATATTATCACAGAAATCTATATCACTTTCCATGTTTCCTAATAAAATGTGCCTTTTAACACCTGAATCTCTTTTTCTGCTTTGAAGATCAAAAAATTCTTATAAAATGTATAAATACAGGTAAAAAAAACAAAAACAATAACAGTCATAACTGTTGATCAGATTACTTTTGACATTAGTAGACATTTGAAAAGAAAAATGTACGTGGAAAAACCCCAAATTAACAACTTACAAAAAAGTACAATATCCTGTAGCTTGTTTCTGGAGTTTATGCCTTTCCATTTTAAGTTAATCATAATGACTAAGAACTTTAAATTAGTCATTTATGATCTTTTGCTTATTTTCCAGCTAGTGAAGCCAACCCAATAGGGTAAGCCACTCACATAGCAAAGAGAATAGCAACAGTGGTAAAACAACGTTTACTTACTTAAATTTTACAGCATTATATGTCACCAAGTCTGAATAACAGTTGGAGGCTATCTACATGCCCGCTGATTGTTTGGAGAGCTGTCAGGAAAGTACATTTCTACACAATCATTACAAATGTAAACGTGATGTAACTTATCTGGTTGGATGAGGGTGAGACAAAGATTTTCACACTGTCCAGGTGAGCTTGGGATGAAATAATAGACATCTTTCCAGAGAAGCACACTATGGTGTCTGTATTTCTGTGTCAGAGAAAATGAAAGTTGCTGAGCAATATTTGAACATTTCTGCATCTGTGTAAACAAATCACAATAAGACATAAACATTCCCCAAAACCTGTGTGAAAATCTGCTCCTTTTTGCTTTGAGATGTTGGTGCCTCAGGGAGAAGTGCTGGCTCTGAAATTAGCAGGTTGACCACAAGGGGGCGCTCTAGTAGTTATAGTAAGGCATAGAGCGCAAAGCATTAGGTTGGTATTTACATTATGGAGGAGAAATGGGTAAATGAATTATTTGGTAAACTGCAGGAATAAGTGACGCTGTTAAAAAAAAATAAAATTTTCAAAGTTCAAAAGTTGCTGTTTTTAAGCAGCATTAATGAATTACAACTGAAAATAGGAATTTTTTTATCTATAGATCTGCAAAGTAAGTTGAGCAGAAGGCTTGCAGCTGCAATTGCTTGAAAAGTATTTAAACGCAGGAGGGCTGAATTCTGTCGTAGGTCATAATTTTCAGATTTTTATTTGTAAAATGTCTGAATCATGCATGATTTTTCCTTAACAATTATGCACTACTTTACATTAGTCTATCACCTGAAATCCCTTTAAAATATATAGAAACTTGTGACTGTTTGGTGACCAAAATTGCAAAAATCTCTGTATGGTATTTTGCAAAGAACTGTAAACAATAAAGCAAACACAGTCCAATGAAAAATGTAATTAAAAAAAATCAAATTGAAAGACCTTCAAGGGCAGGAGTGGATTTAAAAGATTAAGAGAAGTTGTGGCTCCTTGGGAGTGAAGGGTCGATTGTAGTGGTGACTTTTGTAAGACTTCCCTACTGAATCATAATCTTTATAATTAAGGTTTCACAAGCCTGGTGCTTGTTTGGAAAATATATCAAACCAGGAACACCACTTAACAAATATAGGAACGATTTATATACAAGAGGACACAACCTGGAGGGAAAGCATTTTTCTCATTTGAGACACTCAAAGGCTGTGGTATAATGCCAAACCCGTAAAGCACTGCTATTTACCTAATTTTTAATAAAACTATAACTTTGTCAAGAGGACACTTCTTTTCTAAGGCAGAGGACAACATTTGGATTATGGATCATGCTACAGTTGCAGTTAACATGAAATCTCTGCAGTCTTTTGAGCCTGCAGATTATTACAATAAAACATCTGGAAATTATAGAGCAGGTGAGAGTGAGGAAGTCTTAATAAAACACCTGTGAACATTAGTCACTATGCAGCGTCCTCTCTGCATGCAGACCATGTTCTTCAGGCCTCTTACGGTCAACCACTAATTCATCATCCTGACTACAGAGAAAACAATGCATGCAGATGAGGGAATTAAACATGTACCTTCAGATGACTATTAATTTCCTCCAAAGATCATTCAGAAAAACCCAAAATGTATGCAACCTAACATGATATAATCTATGGTTGTTATTTGAAATAATTTGGTACAACAGTTAATGTAAAAATATGCTACAGAGAGGTAATCTTAGAAGCTTTTTATAGAAACACAGACAGCTGCAGTCATTTGGATTGACGTATAGATTGTGTTCAAGTACAAGGTTAAAATTTAAGTGTATTCTCCTCCTCAAACCATATGTTAAAGACATACTGTGCTGTGACAGTTTCCTGTCTGGAAATGTCTCCTGTGTCTGCTTCACTATGCCTGGCTGGATATGGAGCAATAACCTTCAGTGTGGTGGACAGAGGTTTGCTAATGAAAATTTCATGTGCAAACATGCCTCGGGTTGAACATCACCCACATGCAGCACTGAAGGAAAATTGCCTGCTGGAGACCATGTAATGGTGGTGACAGAAGTTACTAGTTTGTAGTCTGTAAATGTAGCACTTCAGTGGATTAGCTTTTCTATTTTTAAAAATGCAGTCTAATCATTGGATAATGTATTCATCTGTTGACAGCTTTCTTTTAGTTATAGCATGAGACTTGTTCATTTTGTCCAGGCAAAATAAACTGTCAAAAGAGAAGGAAGAGGATTCAGTGTTTTGCAAGACATCACAAGCAAGGTACTGTGTTTTTACATAACAGGAGTATAAAAGAAAGGTCATGTGAAGCTTCATGGGTCATTGCATTATTTTTGGAACAACAACGGAGCTGACACTTCAGATTTGACATTTCATCTGCTTTTACTGCTTTTCTCCAGGTCACTTCAGTATGACCTTGCCAGTCTTTTAGGTCTAGCCATAGTTATTCCATCTTCCTCAAAGCTGACCTACTGGAATATTGAAGATATGAAGGTTTTTGTAATATCGACAGTATTACAAAAACTAATTAATAAGCTTCGATAACATTTTATTTGATTGCCTCACAATATACAGTTGAGACCAGATATTTACACACATTGCATAAAAAAATATTGTCTATTTCTTCTGTCTGATGTTAAATCAAACAGAATGTTTCAAGGTTTAGCTCAATTAGGAATATCAACATTAATTTGCTGAATGATTTTAATGCCTTTCAAGTTAATACAGTCTACATACATTTCACTAGTATTTGGTAGAAGCTAGAGCTGCATTTTGAACCGTATTACTGGTTCTAATGTTTTGGGTATCCTTCCAAAAGCTTGTCACAATAGTTGAATTATGCTCAATTCCCCCTGACAGAACTGGTAAAACTGGGTTTGTAGACTACCTTGCTCAAATGTTTTCATATTCCACAAATTTAAAACCAATTTGTGTAAGGGAGCTCAGTTGTTTGTGTCTAGTGGTGTTTTTTTTCTTGTCTGTAGACAGGGGAGGAGCCAGGGGGTAGAAAATGGTGGCCATGGTCACCCCTGCAAAGTAATTAATTGTTCTCATTGGGCGGTAACTCACTAGTACAGCACACCACAGGAACAAGCACTTCCCCTCCAAAACAGCTGGTGGCAGCGGTGACACATTCTTAGCATAGATTTTTAAAGATAGGTTAATTTGCTTCAACAAAACATTTTCTGTCTTTAGTGAATTATTTGGAAAATACAGATGTGCTCTGAAGCTGCTCTGAGGGAACAGCAGATTAAATAATCAGTGAGTATAACAATGTATTCTTGTTTACGATTAACAAATCCTAACTGTGTTCATTTCTTATAGTTGCAAATTTAAGTGTTCATTCTCAATAAATCTTAATTCTAAAAAATAAAGTACTTTTGCTTTTTTATTATTGTTGTTTGGATCTCCACATAAAAAAGAACATCATTTAATTGTTTTTGAAAGGTTGTTATAGTAACACAGCTTAATTGTGTAAAAAGAGAAAACTACTCTAACTGCAGTTTGATGGGAAATATCCAATTTTATGGACTTTATCTCACATTCGCTGCCCAAGAAGTGATCATTTGAGTTATATTTATGTTCTAATATGATTATTTAATCAAATTGTGCTCGTTATTTTTTTAAAAAAATACCTATATCATCACAAAGACCTGGCCATCTAATTCATTAAACATTTACTAAGCTTTCAGACATGACCTTTACCAATTGAAGCACAAAGCAAACCACAATTTTTTACCTTCTAAACACTTGGCATCCCCATACCAAACAGCCTTCCTTCTCTCTATACTGCACAGGTCAGGTTATCTTTAGTGCACATTGGATATTTATACAGTCAGTGGCTGGAGAGTCAGTCACTGTTCTCTCAGGTGACTTAATGAGCCACAGAGGGGGGCACTTGGATTAGGGTTCAGTCTGCAGATTTCCCACAGGACGCATTACCTGCTCGGCATGTCCTTCTATTCCATTTAGACAAAAGATAATGTTGTGGGTAATAAAGTATATAACAAGTGAGGAGGAGGAGAGTCAGAGGGATGTTGCTGTAATACTACTGCTGTTACATAAATGTCCAAAAATATTCTCAGCATACATCCCTGAGCATCAAAAATTAGATTGAGTTTCTAAAAATAGAAGCCAGATTCTATGCACACTTCATGCTGCAAGGAATAATCTCTACCTGGCTGCACCACAGATAGAACAAAGGGTTGAGGAATTGGGGGAATTGTGCGGATTAAGATTTTGATATAAATTGCACAAAAAAAAAAAAGAAGAAGAAAATGAAACATGTAGTATAATTATATATTCCAAGGTAGACAAAAACTTCACTGATGGGATAGTAAGAAAATGTTATGGAAGATTCAGAGAGAGATCCATTTCCTTCCTATAATAAAGGTTATAGCATCAAGCATTAACACAACTGAGCAATTTGTGTTGCTGAGCAATGCTTGCACAAGTATTACCAGCCCCAAAATTTTTCACCAAATAAATCCAATGTACTTTAATAGGATTTTTTGTGACAGACCAAAACCAAGTAGTACATAATTGTGAAGTGGAAGGAAAACAAGGTTTTCTAAACATTTTACAACTAGAAATCTGAGTGTTTTGTGCATTTCTATAAACTGTCCTCTGAGTCAATACTTTGTGGAACTACCTTTAACTTCAATTACAGCTGCAGGTTTTTGGTGTATTTCTATAACAGCTGTACACACCTGAAGAGTGACACTTCTGCCCATTCTTCTTAGCTTGAACATTGGATTTTATTTAGGGGTATTAAAGAAAAGGGGTGGGGGACAATATTTTGAATTGTTTGGAAAGTGTGTTTTCACAATTATGAGCAAGAATCAGTTGATCTAAATCATACAGTAACCTATTAAAATACATAAAAAGTAACTTTGTAATGTGACAAAATGTGAAAGCTTTAGCATATTTTAAAAGTAAAAAAGCCAAAACATGTTTTTTAACACCTTATCCATGAAAGTGTGAGAATGTGGGCCTGTATTGCGAGCTTTTTACTCTATGAGCTAAACTCTTTATCTTGCCTTGGAAGCTCAAAGAAAATATTGAGTTCAAACCAAACTTTTCAGGACTTCCATTGTATGAACTGCCCAAGACTGTGACAAAGTTAGACAAATGAACAAAACTTATTTTTTTATTGGACTGTAGCTGCACACACACTTGTAAAAAGAGTGTCCAATTATAAACTCACAAAAGGCATGGGGAAAAGTTTCTGGGCATTGGCACTTCATTGTCGCAGCCACAAAGCTGTGGCTGAACTGAATGTTTGCGATAAGTGCTTAGGAGCACAAAAACAAACTGAAACAAAAGAATGCGAGGTGGAGATTGGTTTTGTAACTAAGACAGGCGGAGGAAGAGTCTCTGACGTCCAAGGGCATCATAAACCCCAGCATGCTTCTGCACAACAAAGCCAAGAGGGGCACAAATTCTCCACGCGCCACGAATCGATTTCACACAGCGAGGGGAGGACTTGGAAAGAGGCGTATCAGAGAAATACTGAAATTCTGCATCTTGTGTTATTGGATTTGGAGCAAAGCAAGCTGGGGGATCCAGTCAGGAAGAGCTTTTCCCGAGCCTGGCACAAAAACCTGTGGCCGGCTGAGGAAAAGAGATTGCTCTGGCGGTTACCTTAGAATAAAATTCATAATAGGTGCTTAAAAATGGTGAGAAAAAACTTTGCATGGCACACAGAAAAGTGAACAAACTTCATAATCTCTAACTTTGAAGAAAGCATGGAGGACCTCCTTCTGAGTGAAAACAAACTTAAACTTTTCTATAAGAACATCATCTATAAGTAATTTGTGTACTTTTTATTTATCAAGCTCTGTGGTTGTCGTGAATTATGCAAAATTGATCCAATTTAATTTAATTAACTGGATTTAAGTAAAATGTGATTTTATTTTGTTTAATTTATCTCTATTTTAATTTACAATCTTTTCAAAGTTCTTTCTTCATCTATCTTCTTCGGCCAAAAGATTTTAAATCAATATAAAATGGACAAGTGGAGGTGAAAAAGAATAATTAAACTGGCAGTTCTTAATAGAATACATGTATGTGCTAATATGTGCAACTGGGCAACCGTTAATGAAAATTTCCCATAATCTTTAAAAGGTTCTTCAATATGGGTGAATGACAGGAGGAAAATAATCCCAACGACAGAGCAGCAAACAGTAGAGGTGATTAGATAAAGTCATTTAAGAAAGTCATACATGAGGCATGTTACCAAGGGGTTATTGAGGAACATGGAGTACCACTGATGCTGAACTAGACATTGTCCTTGCACATCCAAAGATTTGTTACTATCCTCACCATAAACAAGCTTTCCATGGAGAGGAGGAATCTCAAGGTCTCATCTTTGCTGTCATGGAAATGATGCAGTTCCTTTTGCATCTTAGAATCATGATCTGCACCGTGCATCAGATCAGTTTGCTCTCTGGATAATATACACGTCCTCTCAGTCTGAGACTGTGGTTCCCAATTGAATGAATGTGGCATGCAGATGAAGATTTTAACGAAGAAAATAGAAAAACTTGCAGGACTTCAACCAAGAGAACAACACATGAAGTATGGGAGGAACCTGCAAAGAACAATAAAAGCCAGTGAGGTTATGAACTGAAGCAATGTTGGAGAATCCCACTAGCTAATCAAGGGGATAAAAACAACTGCAGATTGACGGAAAGTGAATAAACGACACAAAAGAAGCTGAACAAAAAATCTACACACCAAAGCTGAGAGACTAACACAAAATAAACCTAGATGTGCAAAAAGCACAAAATTCAAGAACACAAGGAATTAACTAGTATGGCAACACGTTTCTAACAACAATGAACACAGTGATGCAAACTAAATACGGCAAGACATTGTAATCAAAACATAACTAAAAAACAAAACGCAATCCTTATCTGACATCCATCTACAGTATTGTCTTGTTTTACCATACATTTCACATACATCTGAAAATACATAAATAAAAAATGTATTGATTTTTCTGACCAAGTTGCTTGAGGTGGTTATAATTCATATGCGAAAGGCTTAATTCTGCCATGCAGCACAGTTAAGGAAATAATCTCTACACTGATATTTTGAGAAAGGAGACAAAGGAAGCAATTAACATAGATGTAAAATCAGACTGTTCATGGCAACATTTGAACCTGGAAAGCTGGTATGTGCAGAAATTTTATATTATTAACGGATTATTTTAAAGATCCTAAAAATATATGTAAATTCACATTTTCTGCCCAGGGGTTTGTAAACCATCTTAAATTAGGAGATAGTAGTGACACGCCCCCTAGTGTTTTGTGTCTGCCAGGCCACGGGAGTTTGATAACCTTGCTCTGTGTCCGGGAGCATCACTGAAGGAATGTGAACGCTGAATGTCATCCTCCGGCTGCTAATTGTTGATTCAGCTCCGAGCGTCTCTCTCCCTATTGCGTGGTGCTCGGGTTTTACTCCGATCAGCCCCTCGTCTTGTCCCGCTCGGACCCGCGATGTTAAGCACCGAGGGTGTTTTGGAGAGTGGGGACCAGCCTTGCATCCAGTTGGAGCCCCTGAAGAGCACGCACCTGCCGGGCAAGGCGACGCCGACCGGTGGCAGCCGCGCCGTTTTAGTGGAAAACAGCCCGAAAGTGGCCGCCAACGGCGTGTACGACATAGAGGACAGGATCCTGAGGATCACTGGATACTATGGCTACAACCCGGGCTACTCAAGTCACAGAAGTGAGTGAAAAGATGCAAGTGGAATTGGATGATGAGGGGATGTGACAGGTGTACGCATTTATTTGCAAGGTGTGACACGTTGCGCATGATTTTTTTTTTAAGCATAGAAACAAAATATGAAAAAAAAAAAAAGCAAGCAACGCAATGTGAATGTTAAGTACCGGTATGTGAAAAATATCTGTAAATTATATTTTTAAATTGCAAATGCACTGTGTGATTGCACAATCCCAATTAATTGGCTGCAAATTGACCCCATTAAGGAACTGAATTGCGTCGCTGTCTCTGTCAGCTGGAGGCTAATCCATCTCTGGGATTGAATGCAAATGAACAGCAACACACACTGTTTCTTAAATCTAAAGCTAACTGTTTCAAATTGAGTTTGCAGCAGATATTACCTGCAAATAGCACTCAAACTCCAGCCTGTAACGAATTGTTATATTTCAAAAATATTACATCTCTGCAACACTACAGCTCCCTTAGCAATGCATGTGAGTTGCATGGGCTGTATAAAATGCATGAACTATGGCAGTGTTTCAGCAGCTTTGCTTTAGGTTGTCAATATGTGTATGACTTGTAGGCCGATATTTGGCATTCTGCTGACTCTGAGACAATAGCAGGGATTGGCCAAGAGAGCTGATTGTGCACTTTGTTCTACAAGAAACCTGCTTCCACTTACGCTAAACTGTTGCCTGAGCCAATGGGAGAATAAGAGAAAAGATAAACTACTGTAAAATGCTTTGTGAAAAGAGTTGGGTGCTAAATATAGATTTTCTGATATTGAGCAGAGCAGAACTTTACAAGGCCTGAGGCAACAGACCAGACAACTTCACAAGTCTGCTGCACAACTGCCTGAATTTCTCAGTATTTTTAAATAAAAAATGGAGCTAAATTATGTTCTCCTATGGCAAATCCTTGGAAATGTAACTCAAATGTCTTGAGATTCACAGCCTGATACCCTTCACTTCATTTAAATTGAGCTTGTCGTACCACAACTTCTCCCTCGAGCCATTACATAAGAGCTGTGCTACAAATTCATGACTTCAAAATTCACAGTCAGTGTTTTAGGATTTAGCTATTGAAATCTGTTGCTAAGATGTTGCGTTCAGGGACATTATTTATCACACTAACAGACCTGTTTAAAATCTCAAAGGGAACAGGGATTGAGTCTCATTTAGCAGAGAATGAATGCAGCTGAGGCTCCTTCAGATGAGTTGAATGCACGTAAATAGATTTTTTTTAATGAAGCCGAGGGAAGCTAAACAAACCCGTCTGCCATTAACGGCCTCATGTTTATCACGGCTGTCAGTTGCAGCAAACTAACCATGAATGCAATCCCACATTTCATTACAGAAATGTTTCTGCTCTTTTAGATTGATCATGCCAGACCTGATTAATGAGAAGACGAAATTGCAACCAGATTAAGAGAACTTGAAACATTTGTGACACAAATTCTGAACACTGAAAGGGAAACTTTAGTATTCCGCTACTGTCTGGAAGATCTTCTTAGTAAATGTACAGAGGCTTGCAGAAGTTTTCATATTTGCTTGACCTTGACCACAGTTCAAGAATGGTACAAATTTTGCCCTCTAGCACAGACAGCTGAATACTTTGCTTCTACTGTGTGTGCTCGGTTTACTGTTGAGTAGGTAAAATTTTAAAAATTGTGGCCCACGAGAGCTTTAAACTTCACAATTTTGGTCCACGTGTTTAAAGGGTTGGACACCACTGCATTATAAACACAAACTTCAGCAAAAAGTAATTTGGATTTTATGTAATAGATTAAACAGTGTATGACTGCGCACCAGAAAAACAATGATACACAGTTTTTAACATTTTTTACAACTAAAAATCTGGAGTCAGTACTTTGCGGAACCATAATTGGCTGCAATGAGAGCAGCAAGCCTTTTAGGTGAGCCTGGGCCATAAATCAATAACTTTTATAGCATTCTGGGAGATGTAGGCAGAGGAAAGGCCTTAGCTGCTCAACTTTCCATGGCCAGGGTGAAAATGTGATAAAATATCAACCTTTACAAGGTGTATAAATATAAGTTTCATCCAGAGACTATCTAAGTCATAGAAGCCGCTATATATTAGATCAGAGGGCAGTGGGACAATCATTTGCTATTTCTTCAATGAACAGGATAATTCCTGAAGACAGTGACTTTTTTTAAGTCAACCTTGAAGAATCACATTCAGGCACCTTGGTTTGTTTACTCCAGAGTCACATGCCTTTCAACCTGGTGAGTGTCATTTTCGCACTGAGGCTGTAAGACAAAAGAGCACCCAAACAGAACAGAAGGCTCATCCTGGGTTAATGATATATTTAGTAAGATCTTACTGCCAGTTTTCTGATATTGCCACCTGCCATCTGTGTTGAATTACAAGATGCCTCAGAGGGAGATTGTGGACCATATTCAGAGATCGGCTTTAAAGGACACAGAGACGTGGGTTTGTGGCCAGACGTAACCCATCGTAAAAAAAAAAGTAACTTAGTAATACGGGTACAATGTTTTAGCTTGCATGCAGAATTGAGACTACATATTCTCGATGTGTGACTTTAAATCAGATTAAAGTTTTCAAGTTTTATGTCACTTAGGATTGTCAAACTTATGTGTATTTGCTTCATTCCAGAATAAGAGGAGATTTATTTTTTAAAAATATATATGTTCAAATTTGTAGGTTAATTTCCTGTGTATTTGACAGAATTCCCTTATTCGATGAAATGTTTTGGATATCCTTCCAAAAGGTTCTCACAATAGTGTGCTGTAATGTTGGCCCATTCCTCCCAGCAAAACTGATGTTACTAAGATGTACTAAGATAATTGTGATGCCCACTCCAAAACATTGACTTTGTTTGTTCTTAAACTACTTAGTAACTAATTTGGCAGCATGATTAGGATCCAAGTCCTTTTGTAAGACCTCTATTTTGCTAATTCGCGCTTGCTTTAAACGGACCAGTTTGTTTCCAAGTTGGTTCAGATCTTTGGTGTGAATACACTCATCCCGCTGCCAGCATGTTATGGGGCTGGGTGCACAGAGAATTAGCAATGGATAGTTCACTTGCAGAAGATACAGTATGAAAGCAAACTGCACCAAGCAAAATAAATCATTTAGGTTGGGACCAAACAAGTGGAATAAAGAACTTTCCTATTGTGAATGCAGTGTAAGTGCATCACTCATTCTGGAAAACAACATTATACTCCCACCCACATACTTTACATTTGGGAAGAATGCAGAGGAAATTTACATTTCCTTTAAATGTAGGTAATGCCATTCCAGCCAAAACCTGTCTCATTAAACTTTGGTTTAATGAGACTGAAACACATTTCCAAAAATGAAAGTCATTGTCCGTGAGTGCATTTGTATACAGTAATCTGACTTTTTATGTTGCTTTTAGTGTGATGGGACACAGAACCTGTGTTTTTCTTGAACAGTGTAATGGTTGGGTATTCCACGCTGCTTACACTCGCATGTCATTCTTCGAAAAGTTGAACTAATATCTTGAATGTGAAGAAATTAATAATAATTAAAAAAACTGTATATGTAAACCTAACCCATACAGAGACAGTAACAGAAGCCTCTTTACCAAAGCATATTGAAAAGAAAATGGCTCCTTAAGACTTCTGTCAGTGTAATTTGCAGCACGGCCTCAATAAAGAAGCTCATTTTGAAAATATGTCTATGTCTACTATGAGCACACACCCTGCTGTGTGAATACAGAGCCGGAAAATGACACTTGCAAAAGTTTTAGCATTGTTCCCTGTTTAGATCACAGCAGGGAGGCTGCACATCCTAAGAAATTGCATAGTAGCAAAAAGGCAAGACAGGCAGTTATCATTATGTATCGCTCTTCAGAGACAGCTTTTGTTTAGGAAATGTCTAGAATCAAAGAAAGAATAAAAACTGAACGTTATTATTCTTTTGTTAACTTGAAATCATTTTTAGACCGTCTCCAAACAGTGGAACCTTGCTTTTGTTGTAGAAACATTCTTTGTGCATACAGACTTATTTTGAACGGCCCTTCAGGCCTGCTCACTTTGTGCTATTTATAACCAGCCCAACGAATGGGATATAAGCTTTGCCTCAATGGCTTCTAGGGTGCCGTTAGTCTTAAGCGCTGGGCATACTTGTATATGAGCAATACGCTTTGCAAGTAATGGATGCAATTTATTACTGCAGCAGCTACAGAACAACTGACCCTTCCAGAAATCACACCACTGTAGGTGAGATTATAGTATTTTAGCTGATCTCTGCAAGTTTGTCCTTTAAGACTCTTGCTGTAATTCAAGAAAGAACAAAGAAACACTTAATCCTGAAAGCAATGGCTCTAACGGCATTTGCATTGCACTAAAGGTTGCTCAGGGGCTGTAGTCATGTATGAAGTGTAAACACTGACCTCTTGTGGTGGATAACTTTAATAGCTTAAATAAACAAATCTGCTGCAACTATCACTACATTTTTTCTGGCTGCTTTCTCCTACACAACATAGGGCCTAGGGATTTTCCCAGAAGTTAAGAAATAATATCCAGAGAACAACTAAACTAATTTCTAAGTATAATCGTAACAAAATATGAAAGCTGTATTAAACTGGCTGTACATCCTTTAGATTATAAAGCACCTTGGGATTTCATTTCAACTCTAAGTGAAAAAATAAATACAAGTAAGAAAAGTAGCCTGTGTAATTCATAAAAGTCTAAAATTATAAAATCATAAAACAAAATTGTACACAATAAGCAGATGAGTTGCTAAAGTTTCATTGCATTTAAAACATTTTGAAAATACAATCCCTCTGTTGCCATGGATTTACCTTTGGTACTTTTTTCTAGTTTTTATAACATGGCCTCTGTCAATTTAATTGGTATTGGGGAAAGTAGATTTCATCTTTTTATTTATGTGTTGTGACATACACAAATCAGTGCAACTATCACTCTTTTGTTTTTAATTAAATGTAATAATTTGTAACATCTCAGCATACAGTAATGATTGTTCTCTGAGCGAATCGTCTCATTTCACTAAAAGGCAGCTCTGCTACTGCTTGTAATCGATCATATTCAGCACTAGGTGTCCTCATCCTCCACTCTTCTTAGGTTGAGTTGATGCCACAGAGAGGACAGGAAACACACCTGACCGCCTTACAGAAAAATGTTCAGAGGTTTTCAGTTCCGATTTCAGCTAAAATGAGCTTCGTCTGTCTCTGTTTTTGGGTCCTGAGCCTCTGCAGAACCTGGTGAGTGTAACGGAGAGGCATAAACAACAAAGAGATTTTTACTATAAACTGAGGAGCATTTGGTTCATCTAAATGACAAAAGAGTCTGAATGGGCTGAGTGCGTCAGTGTGCACAGGAGCAACACAGTTGCTATGGAGGTAAAAAGCGAGGATGCTGTACTATATTGTGTTGGGGTTTGTAATGCATGCAGACCAGCTTTAATTTACGCTCAGGCTCCAAATGAATATTTTGAATTTTACATTACAGATTGCTTTATTTCAAAAACTATTTGAGACAGATATTTGTACATGCAGTGCTAGCCAGAAGTGTACTTTGTCATGCTAATTTAAAGATGAAATGAAACTTTTTTTCCACCTAAGTTTTTTGATAGTACAAAAAAACCAGCCAATTGTTGCTTCTGTTTGGGGATCATTTTTAAATCACCTAAGGTTTTTGTACTATCAAAAAACTTAGGTGATTTAAAAATGATCCCAAAATGGAAGCAACAATTGGCTGCAAAAGTTTAAAATTTAAGGGGATTTTCTCTAATCCACACATAGTCAGTACTATACTATACAACACTATCTTGAAATTATTCAGCTTTAAGTTGAATCAGCAGCTTGATGGTTAAGATGGAACCATCACCATATTCCATAAGCCTGTTTAGCCGCAGAAGTGTGGAATTTGTCTGCACTATTTAACCAAATATTATTATAAGTTCACATGTAGACTGCGCCTTTTTGGATGAGAAAATGCACAACAAATTAAAATTGTTTAGCAAATTTCTGTTTTAAAATTCATTGAACTTTTACATTGGATAATCATACCAGAATTAATATTTAATTTATGCTGATAAGTGTATGCAAACCTCTGATTAGCTGTGGTGCTATTTTGTTGCCACAACTGTAGATTTTAAAGCTATTGAAAACACAAGATGTGAGATGGAGCATGTAATCTAATGGTTGTTGACAGAGCAGCATAGAAAGGTAAAATATAGAGAGATAAGCAATCATCTCCAAATTCAGAATCACCAATGTACAATTTGAAATTAAACCTTGGCCTCCTCTAATGTCTTTACTCCAGGTATTTCTCTTAATCCGATAGTGATTAGCATCCCTGGCTCTGCTGACTGGCTGTCTGGTTGTTGGCTCCATTCATCAGCAGAGCTATTTTTAAGTTTAACCCTCCCAGATGAATCGATTCCTCCAGTATATCCTCTAATCTGTTCTTACAACAGTTACAGTTTATTGATTTTTTTTTATCGAATGACTACGGGAACAGAATTTACATATAGTAAATTGCAACAACTTAAACACTTTTACATTTTGTCACAGTATAGCCACAAGGTTTAGAGGATTTCATTGAGAGAAGCACGAATGAGGGCATGATTCTGGAGTGAAAGGGAGATGAAACCTGGTTTATTTATTTTATTGTTTTATTTAAAATTTGAAGAATGTCTATTAAAACCAATATAGCTTCATCCCTCTTTAATATGAAGAGTCAAAGTTTACTTTCCAGCTGAACCAAACTTACAGTCAGAGATACAATGAAATGGTTTAGCTCAAAGCATAATCATATGTTAGAATGGCCTAGTCAAAGCTCAGACCTAAATCCAGCCAAGAGGTTGTGGAAATACTTAAAGCTGTAAAAGACATACTCCAAAAGAGTAGCAACTGTAATTGCAGCTAATGTTAAAAGCATTGACTCAGGAGATTTGAATATAAACGTATACCTTTTTTATTTTTTTTTTTTTTACAGATTTTTATTTCTAAAAAAAATTTGGGAATCTTGTATACGTTTCTTCCCGCTTACCCATTGTGCAACGTTGATCTATCACAAAACTCATCATTTAGTACATTAAAGTTTGAAGTTCTAACAGCAAGATGTGGAGAAATCCAAGGGGCATGAATACAGTATAAAAAAATTATGCTAGTAAATAGTTTTTTTTCTCTGCATGTAAGCGCAGAAATGATCATGTTCTTGTGATGTGACCCACTTTTGGCCAATTGTAACACACAACTGAACAGCAGAAAGGGTCGCTCTGATCTGTGATGCTCTTTGTAGTTTTAGCGAAGCTTTAACTGATGAGGACTCTAAGAAAAGATAGAAGGTGGGTGGAGAACAAGCTCAGTGTGCTAAAACAAACTTGCTGCAAACCACTAGTCATTTTGTGTGTTCTTTATTATTTTCTGACTTTGATTTTATGAAACATTTTGAGTCAAAACACCAGTTTCCATCCCGAGTTTGTTGGCATGTTACATAAAAATTAGTTTACTTCCTTCACAGCTCTGTACATCTGACTGCATACGCTTAGCATTGGCATGTTATTAAAATCAAAGCTGAACAAATACGCTGGTCCATTAAATCTTCAGGCAGACAAACCACAGGTAAAGATTGAATGGCCAGAGGGCTTTCCTTGAAATGGAAACTTGTGTTTACAATCCTGCAGATGACTCTTAAAACCAGATAGCTTCTGATGGGAGGGTTTCCCTTGTGCAAAAGTGATGGAATAAAGATATTGAATATAGCAGCAGCATCACAAAGTAAATATTTAATGTAGGTATTCTCAGTTAACTGGAAACATTTACTGCAAATGGGTATAAGGAAACACCTATTAAAAGTTGTTACAAGAATTAAATCAGGGGCATGTGTGGCTCAGTTAGTAGCTCATACACACCTGAGACTGTAGTCCTTCATGAGGTTGTCCTGGATTAGATTCCCGGTCTCGGCCCTTTTGCTTCATGTCTTTACTTTCTCTTTGCTCCCTCTTTCCTGTCCATTTACTGCTCAATAAAGACCACGAGAGCCCAGAAAACCTTTAAAAACAACAATGAAATCCAAGTGGCTACTTCTGTTCAATCATAGTCAATAAATTAGAATGTGTATCCAGATGAGCCATGTTTTTTGTTTATTTTTTGTGGCTCTAGTGGCCCGTATTTTTTATTTTTTTTTTTGAAAGTAGACTGACAGGAGAGAGGGCAAGACATGCGGCAAATGTCGCCGGGGTCAGGAGTCAAACCCGCGACGGCCACGTCAAGGACTAAGGCCTCCATACATGGGTTGTGATAAACCCCTACGCCACCACATCACGCCCATGAGCAATGTTTATTAGATCAAATGTATCTTTTGAAAATAAAAACTTTTAAGCTGTTAAGCATTTTATTCTGAATTAAAAATATTAATTTTATTGGTCTGGTGTAATATTCTAATCTTAATCTTTCATTAGGCTTAAGGAAAACATAAGCTCAGGAGAGCATAACAGCCATCAGCGTGACGCACGTCGGACTTATGAATGTTTGTATTTTCAGAAAAAGACGAAAAGTAAAGAAATTTACAACCACTGCATGTCTCAACGTCTCTATTGTTTCAAGTGTGCAACACTTGTATAGGCACTCCTGGTAAAAAGATTTTTAGATAAATGTAATATATAATTTAATTACAGTGAAAATGTTAATAAAATTCATCTATCCATCCATTATCCTACACGCCTATCCCTAGAGCGGACAGCAATAGTTTATTTTAAATGTAGCTTACCCAGGATGCTAATAAATGTTTGGGACAATAAACATGTAGATACACAGGACATTAAATGTGAAGTGTTATTTGTCCTCTCAGCATGAAGAGTGTTAAAATGTCCTGTTTTTGCAATAAAATCCACTATTGAAATGCTATGTATTCACATGAACAAATATATGTCTTTTCTTACTTTGTGGCTCACTTGATTAGTATGGTGGAGGCAAGAAGAAGAAGCTCTACAAATAAATCTGACTCTTAAGGAGCAGTCAAGAGCAGGAGATGAGCTAAGAAAATGGGGGAGACAGAGGACTAAAGTGTAGAAGAAGCCAGGGTAGCCTGGTCAGGTGGAGAGGTGGGGGGACGGAGGAGGATGGAGCGGAGGAAAGGATGGGGCCACAGCTAACGCAGCATAATCAGCCAGGGCTGCTTGGTTACCTTCCAAACAAAGCTGCTGATTTGTTGAAGCAAAAACAAGAGGAGGGGAAACGCGAGACAGAGAGACAGATAGGAAAGAGGGGGAGGACAGAAAGAGATGAGGTGAGTGATTGTGCCTTGCCACACAGACTTGAAGTGCATTCTCCCTTGGAGACAGTAGCAATGCTGGAGCTTTGCGTACCAGTGCAACTGTAGAGTCTCCACTTCACTCCCACTGAGCTGTGTAGCTATCCGGAGAGAAGGACAGCATCAGGGACGTTGAGGACGCTGGACTGGAGACTTCCAGAAAGTCTGGACCGAAGACGAAGAGTGGTCTGCTAACGGGAAGGGGGCTTTGAAGTGTGTGGAGACAAAGCAGTCAGCATTCTGAGAATGCACCGAGGTAGCAGAGGGAGCTGCTGAGTGTTTTGGCTTGTGCACCCGCATTCACACACCCACACACACCTTCCACGGGAGGACAGTGTGTGGTGCCCCCAGTGGAGAATGAAGAAGCACTCGGCCCGAGTGGCTCCTCTCAGCTCATACAGCACGCAGGTCCTGACCTGCCCCAACTCTGAAGGTAAACTGAGGCCTTGACTACTATTTAGACTTGGCATGAAGTGGGTTACTGTCAGAACTAGCTCAGAAAGGTTATTTGGTACTACAAAATTATGTTTATGTTTAAAAAAAAATTAATAAATGAACTGTATAAATCTGAAAATCTAAAAAACCTTTAGAGGCTATCTTTATGTCACAGGGTTTAAAATCAGTGGAAATGTATCTAGAAAATATTATGCTGTGTATTTAAAAGGTTTTTTTTGCAGCACGTTAAGACCTAAACGTCACCCATTTTTACATCTGTTTATCCTGCTAAACTATTCTCCCCGCATCTAATTAAAAAAACTTTCCTATTTATCTTAAGACTGTCACACAGACACCCTGCACCCTCACCTTTTACATCACAGATTATATAATGTTACATCCAATCAACTTTTCACCCGTTTCATCAGATCCATGGCACAGCTTCCAGCCTAATTAGGATAAAGACTTGGTGTGTACGGCCCAGAGTCAGGCTCACTAATGCTGCAGACATTACTGGGAGCTTCTTATTGGATTCAGCGGGGCTCCATCAATCAGTGCTGCTGGCATGCAGCGTTAGTGGTGGGGATAAAACGCAGAATGGATTGAAATACGAGTTTCTAGCAGTACACTGCGTCACACAGATTTGATAAGCTGTCCAAGTAGGAGCTGGAAGTGCAAGATCCTCTGCTACAATGTTCTGTGGGATAAAATGTTGATACACATTTTCATGGTCTTTCCTTAGAAACTAACTCTAAATTATCCCAGTTTTATGTAATTTAGTTTAAATTTACAGTGTACTTAAAGGCTTGTCCTTGTTCCCATTCAAAACTGATCAAGAACCTGATTTAGTTAATTTTCTGATGCGTGCATATGGAGTTATGACAGTGCTTTCTGTGTTGGCTTTCACAAAAGAAAGGAAAATCTGGTGGATAGTGGATTGACAAATAACCAGCCATAAAAGAAAAAAATTCCCTCGATCCTGCAGGAATTTTAGTTCTCAGTTTTCCTATCTAGCACACAGCAGGCTCATTGGGTTGATTAAGAACTTTTGCAGTGACAGAATGTAATTAGACCAAATCCCTGGATGAACTTGCTAAAATAAACCATGTTAGTGGTGAATGTTTTTTTTTTTTTACTTTCACCGTTCAGTGTCGATCCATCCCAGACAGAGAAAAACTTTAAAGTGAAACAGTTTGAATATTAATGAAAGAAGTTGATGTTTTTGGTTGGGTTTCATTAAAATTTAGAATTCATAAGACATCGCTTTTCCCTCAGAAAAATCTACAAAATAGGTTTTTGCTGACACCCCTGAATAAAATTCAGTAAAAGAATCAATCTGTGTACAATTGCAACTGAGTATCTGTTTTTTAAAAACCCCAGAGTTTGTGTGCTTTAAACATCTCACAGAGCTATGTTTGATTTGTCATCTGAGCATGGAAGTCATTTGACTGCAATCATATCAAGATATCCACCGAAACTGACTGTTCAAGGAAAGAATAATCAGAGTAGCACCCAAGAGGCTCTTAGGGACTCTGGAGATCCAGACAAGACAGGTATTAGTTGTAACTCCACAAATCTGGAAAGTGGTCTAATGCTGTGTGATGGACACAAACTACCAAGGTTCACTGCAATTTACGTTGCTACACTGATGCAACTATTTTGTTAAATTTTCCTGAAGGGGTCAATAAAATCTCAACCTAGCATTGTTGACAGAAAGCCATAACACGTAGGTGCAAAACATCATGTGTGGAAGAAAACTATAACTGCACATTACCCTGAACAAATCAAGCATAGTGACAGTTGTGTCATGTTGTCGGGATGCTGTTTTCAAAGCAAGGACAGGAAACCTGGTCAGAGTTGATGGGAAGATGGATGGAGCTAAACGGATTACGGTTCTCTATAACAACATGTGTATAACATGTCTACATCAAGTACAAGCAAATTAAATTATTTTGTTTGGAACATAAACAATGTGAAAAGAGTTATTTATCTTGTAACTTAGCTTAAATTAACAAGCTAAGTGAGGACTTCAAAAAGATGCCTTTTTTTTTTTAAACAGTAAAACTACATTTAATACTTTTCACAACTGTTTGAAGAACTCCTGTCAAACATTGCTAACTTGTATTAAGATTTCGTTTGGATTGTAGAGCTTCAGGACAAAGCACTTTGTTGATATACACCATGAGACTATTTGAAGTTCAGTTACTTGAATCGCTGCTTTGCCTCATTTTAGATAACAAACAAAACTTTATCTGATGCAAAAATGAGGAATCATAAGTGGCTGTGGCATCTTTACTCATGGTGAACACAGCAGAGCTTCATGCGCTGAGCCTGCAAAAAGCAAACAGCACCCAGCACATGCCATCTTTTATTCCTGCCTTGGTGTAAATTGATCACACCGTTGAGAGGTAAAAAAAAAAAAAAAAAAACAAGAAATGAAAGACAAAAGATCTAAGCGTTCTCCGTAAATGCACACACAGACAGCACTTCAAGTGTTACAGCACAGTTAAGGTCCAGGAGCCATTTCTTTGTGTGGTCCATTAGGGCACAAAGCCAGATCTGCATCACTGATGGAAGATTAAAGTATTATCTGCCCTTTGCTACATCAGTCATCTCCTCTGTCTACAAATAAAAACACAGCTGGTCTGCACCAGCTTGAGTACCAAGGTTAGCATGACTTTCTTGTGGAATGTCATGTGGTTAGATTTACACCTGCTTAATGGGCATCAGGTGACTGTACATAGTTGACCACAGGGGCAAGGCAGTACATGCTGCATCACGAGGTGACAAAGCTATATTTATGACATGTACAGCCACCATGCAAACCCAATCCATTTTAAACTATTCCTTTCATCAGGCGTTAGTGCCTCTCCAGCAAAAAAATGCAGACTGAGGTAATGATCAATGAAGGCAGCCGATCAATAATGCTTGTGTGATGGGACACAAGCCATACTGTAGTCAGAATATGATGAATATCATGCAGTCATTATAAGACTGCTTTCTTCTTTCCTATTGTCTCCCCAGGAGAGGATGGTTCAGAGTCTCGACCAGAGACCCCAGGCAGCGACACCAGCATAGAGAGTCGGTCCTACCAGACATGTGCCAACACAGCTCTGAAGGTGCTGGGTGGTCTTCTGATGGTGCTGTGTGTGTCCTCCTCCTGGGTGGGTACCACTCAGGTGGTGAAGCTGACCTTCCAGTCATTTTCCTGTCCCTTCTTCATCTCCTGGTTCAGCAGCAACTGGAACATCCTCTTCTTCCCCATATACTACTCTGGACATGTTTTTACCACAGGCGAGAAGCAAACTCCCATTCAGAAATTTAGGTAAACCTCATAAAAATTCCTTATTCTGCTCTGTAGTTCAGTTGGCAGCAAAGCTGCCTACCAGCAAAATGGTCCTGGCTTTGAATCCTGGACTGTTCTTCATGTAGATGTGTGAGTTCACTCTGTGTATTCCAAAATACACCTGTAAAGTTAATTGATTACTCTAAATTTTTCTGAGGTTGGGGTGTGTGTGCGTGTGTGCGGGGGGGTGCATGGGTGTGTGTGTGTGCATGTATGACTGCCTTTCCTGTGTGTCTCTATGTTGCCCCATAGTTCAAGGTATTCCCCACCTCTCACCCGATGACTGCTGAAGATATGCACCAGCCAAGGGCGTAGGTTTGGTCTAAGTTTTGGTGGGACCTTACAACTTACTGACCAACTGTCTGAGCATCCTATGTGAAAAAATATTACATAATTAACAGACCTATTCTACCTCACATTCAGTGCTGACCTTACTAAACACCGGACTTTACAACAAATGCGTTGCGTGATAGATATCTAACTTATGGGTCCACTCACTGTACTTACAGCCGAGGTAGCGAAATAACTTCTAACGTCTGTCGTCCTTTTCTTTTTTGGTGGCGACATGGTCTCGGAGACTCATAATGTCAAACTCAGAAGGAGACGCGTTCACTTTCAGCACCATGGACCAAGCTACCGTTCCGCGTGTGGCCAGCTGGCCGCCGCCTGTTGCACCTAATCAAAGAACGTAGATTAGCTGCATGCCGCCAACAGCGGCATGGGTTGTCATAGTTCACAACAGCGAATTTTAAAATGAATGCTACCACTGCGTAGTATATTGAAATATTAAAATAATCAATGTAGATTTTCGTTTATTTATTTTGTTTTTGTTAAAAAAAAATACATATGTTTTTTTTTTTTTAAATTAATATGGCAAAAATTGGTCGGGACTATTTTATATCCCTTGAATATTGGTCGTGACATGTCACGACCGTCCATACCCAAACCTACGCCCATGGAAATTTGTCTAGGACTTATAGTTTTCTGTCAAGGTGCTTCAGAGCAAAATCATGTGCCAGGGTAACTGACGCTCTCCCAGGTTCACTTCCATGTAAACTAACTGGGTGTCTCACAAAGATAGAAATCTTTCTCCACCATTCTGTCTCACACAGACAGTTGGCAGAGGATCCATTACCATAGCAACGGACCAGCTGATGAGGCCTACAAAAACGCATCACTGTAGTTTTAACTATGGCAGAACTCTTAGGAATGAGCTGGCCTTTAGAAGTACTTGTGTTTTGGGCATATTATAAGTTATTTTAACCAACCATTGTTACAGACAGGATTAGTGTGGCAATTTTAAATTAAGCTTAATAAAAATTTCAAAATAAAAGACTACACAATTTTTACATCAGGTAATTGCTCTCTTGGACATTATGACATTTTTAAAATTATGTCATTGTTCTTTTGGCCATTATATAACTGACTTAACTGAACCAGTGTTACACATTGAACGCTGGGTCCAAACCGATGGGCACACTTTGGCAGGCCCCGGTTAAATTTCTTCAGGAATTTTCTAGGGTTTAATTTTTTAAGTTTAATTTTAAATTTCCAAAGTAATCCCATGTGTAAGAGTGATTGTGTTAAATCAGTTATAAAATACCCAAAACACAAGTAACTCTAAAGGCCAGCTCATTCCTCCTCTCAGTAGTAACTGACAGTTCCGCCATGTTCTAACATTCAGCTCAGACCTCTTCTGTAGGCACTGAGGTTTCCGCCATGTTGTAGTTCTAACCTTCAGTCATTGTAGTTCTAAAGAGCCATTCAGCTGTCACATGACAGCTTAACAGGGAGAGACAGGATTCTATATGCTTGAAGCAGTTAGTTTTTCTGATCAAAGCAGTCTGAACAACTCCTTCCCTTTAAGGATCCGTAAGACCAATCTAAAAACCGTTTGAAGCATATAAGTGTGCCATTTCTTGTCTCTGACAGTACCGCGATTTATATCTGTAGCTCTCTCCGCACTAACCTGAGAGAAAAAGATAATAAAGGCCTGAGAGAAATATTCAGGCTATTATTTAGAAATTTTCAGTAAGCTTTATTTTAAAGGTCTACACTAATCCTATGAGTAGGTGTTTGGGTTAAATCAATTATATACTGGCCAAAACAGCCAGTAGTTCTAAATGGCAGCTCAGCCCTCCGTTTTAACAGTGTTGGTTTGAACTACAGATATGGCGTATTTGTAGTCCTAGCCATTAGCATTAGGTAAAAGGCTAATGCTAATGCACTGGCTTGCCAGTACCCTAACTGTCAGAAAAATTATGTTTTGTTACTATTCTTACATTAACAGTTTTACTAGTTTGTATCTTAGGTTTAGTATTCACACCCCAGAGAAAAGTTGTTAAACTGTGTGAAAGTTTGTCCAAGACCTTGAAGCTGCAGCTGCCGCTTCAAGGTCTAGCTGTACTCCTTTCCTTTCTCTTTTAGGGTAGCCCTCCCTTCACATTCCATTCCTTCTGTGTTTTGTAATAAATG